>JAQIXL010002404.1:0-13245 GCA_034700245.1 Poikilolaimus oxycercus | reverse complement strand
AGCCCCTCCCCCCCCCCCCCCTCCCCCTTAGCGAGAGAGAGACTACTAACTGATTAACGTCCTCAAACGTTTGCTCTTGCTTACGAGCTCTCCTCCTCCTCCTCTGGCGCGTCTCGCCCTTAGCGATTTCAGCTGGGTGAGCGGCTCCCGTTGAGGCGGACGACGCCGACGCGAGCGGATGCGCTGCCTCAGGGCGCTTTCCGGACGCCCGCACTCGATCTCTTCGGGGAGAGTTTTCGCTTTCTCGCTTGCAAGAGCTCTTTCTACATTCACGAACATTGCCTGAGGGAAAGTTGCGATGCACTTTTTCTTCGCCTTAGCTTCGTTCGAGAACTTGGAGCACGAAATATTTGCTCAAGTTTCAATCAAGGCGTTCGCAAGGCAAACACTAAGGGCAATACGGTGGAGTAGAAGAAGGAGAAGCTTGCAGCCTTCGTGGGCAAGAAGGAGAAAAAAGTTACTCAAGGAGAAATCTGGAAAGCGAAGTAACGTACTTTCTTTCGTGTCTCTATTTCTTCTTCGAGGAAGGCGATTTTGGCCGACGCACTTTGGATTTTCCTGAATTTTTTCCTCGGAATTAAATCAGCAAAAAAGAGCATGAATCGGCCTTGTCGCGGTGACGAGGCGAAGTTCCGGGATTTCCTTCTCCTTCCTTCTCGTCTCCTACGCTAAAGCAAAAACCAGGAATGCATTTTCAATCTGTCTGCAGACAAATTTCCTACCGCGGGACAATTACTCAACACGCATATCTTAAAGCTTCTAGCCACTTCAAGGTCTTGGGGACCAAGGTAAAAGTGCTTGCTTTTGTTGGCAGGAAGACAGTCATCACGGGCCCAGGACGAAATAAGAAATAATACCACCGCCGAGGAGGTCGTTTGGAACAGCCGTAAAACTGCGGGGTTCTTCAGGATGAAGAGCATTTGTGAGGGTTAGACGACAGCACAAATGGGGGTTGAAGGACTGAAGAAATACTGCAAGACAACAAATGTGCTCGTTTTCTCAACGGCGAAACGACGCCGACGAAAACCCAGCATTTTACAGCATAAGAAGGAAGACTTTTTGCCGTGCAAACGAGAGTTATGAGAACTCATTTTAGCAGACAAAGCGCTACCCGCCCCGCTGGACGTCAAGGTCCTTTCGCATTTTGCGTTTGCTCACATTTTTCATGCCGCTTGACAGCAGACAAAGTGTGGGTGCTTTAGCACGCACATGCCCGGTCAAAGAAGGAAGCAAAACCCTCGCGGTGTTCAGGCCAGGAAGAATGGGAAAGGAAGCAACGAAGAGGGTGGAGGAATATGCACGACTGCACAGGGGAGCACGATGCGGAAGTGGATTCGGTCGGAGGTCTGCCTTGCGGCGACTTCCGACATGTCTTCGTGCTGTCGTTCGGCACCCCCTAGGCGTTTTTTTTTCCTGCGACTGAAAAGAAGTCGCGCGAAAATCATTTAGCCAGTATGAATAAACATTTTTAGCGCGATCATCGGAGTTCAGAGGAGTAAACATTTTTTTTATCAGAGTTGAACAAGGAAGGGTATGAATGGTTTTTATACAAATCTTTTTCTCCACCTTTTGTTATTCCCCGCCCTCACTGTGGACGTTCTGAACTCTTCCCTTCAGTGTCCTTATTCTTTGGAAAACAAAGGAGTGGCCAGGAAGGCCTTTTAGATCGAGCGAAGAAAAATGTGTGGGCGCTGAGAGAGTTTTCCCGTAGTTCTTGCTCGCGATCAAAAATAAACTTCGAAGAGCAGCCAAGAAATGGAGGAAAAAGCCAGATGCGCATCCATTTCACGACGTTATGTGAAGAAGTTGACGACGCCGAGAAGACGAACAGGTGGTTTTTGTTTGTTTTCCCCCTTTTCTCCAAATCTCCACCCCCACCCCGAGGCGAGAGACCCACAATGGGGGCTTGATTAGATTTTTCGGAATTATCGCGGGAATTCTAACACCGGAAGAGGGTGGCTTCCTATTCTAGGGAGAGCCGACAATTGGGTCAGAGCAGGTGAAGAAAGGCTTCGAAGCGAAAACAACCCGGCGCCACCGCGATGACTCTATTTGAGAGATCGAAACGAGGTCTTCTCCTCTTCCATGAGAAGTTCATGCTCCTTTTTCTCTAGCCACCGCGATAGTTGAGCGCGTCCGTGATGACCGATAATTACAGGATTCGAGGGAGGCGAAACCCCTCTTTAAATAGGATCTTGATGGTAGTAGAAAAATTTATACCCCTACCGAGGCTTTCAAAGTGCGCCTTTTTTCGAAATCTCAAATTGAGAATTACACTTGCCTCTCCTATTTCTCCACTTCTTTTTTACTTTTCTGACGTTTCACGACGTCCCTGAATTATCGTGAGAAACTATGCAGAAACTCTAAACGACATGGGAGATCCTAGCTGTCGGTTGCAGACTTGAGAGCTAGAAGAGGGAGGAGAAGGCTAGGAATGCAGGAAGCGGATTCTCCATTAAGGAGAAAACTCTTCTTGCCTCTTCTCGGCGCAAGAAGCGAGACACTTCCGTATCGCGCTGCTGCAACGCCGGAATCAATCTTCATACGAGTGGCCAATAAACAATAAAAATTATTTTTTCTCCCCGCTTCCTGCAAGATGAGACGACGGCAAGACGAACGGCGGAAGATCAAGAAAGCATGAAAGGAAGAAAGGCGACTCTTCTGATGGTGAAGCAACACGCGAACACGTCGAAGGAGAGACTCGGAAGCAAAGGAGAAAGGCGGGCTTTCAGGAAAAGGCCGAGCGGAGGAAGGAGGGAAAGGGGCAAAAGCCGCGAAGGCACGAACATTCGAAACCTCACTCCGGCGGACATCTCCAAGGGGGAGGAGTCGCCTAGCGCCTCGAAAAGTGGCAAATGCGAGAGACACGAGAAGCGCGCTAAGTGAGACGAGAACGCGTGTTGACACGTTTCTGGTGCCTCCTCCTTCTCCTCTCCCTCTTCGACCACTCTGACCGCTCTCGGAAAGGAAGACTAAAGCTGAGAGGCGGAACTCTCTCAGCTTTGGCCTCTTTCCGATGAAAAAAGAATCTTTTTCCAAAAGTTGAAGTGGTGTCAAATTTTCCGCGAACGGAGCCTCAACCCTAGACTCCCAAGGGACGCAAGATAGAGCAAGAGAAACATCAGGCATACTTGAGTAGAATAAATCTATCTTCGTCGTTTTCGAGTTTTTTCGCCCGTTCTTATCGCGCGCGACTTGGAAATGTCAGTTTGAAGGAAAAATGTGTTCTTGAGAGAAAGAAAAAATTCAAATAACCGAGAGGGCCTCGTGGTCGATGCGGTGAGTGAAATAGAGAGAAGGGCAGAGGGAAAGCCGACTAGGCAGAAGAGGGAAAAAAGAGCGAATCCTGTTAATTATCCATGCTTTCTGATGCGCTAGAGTGACTCCCAGGGCGGGCGAGTCACTTCTACTCCGAAAAGATCGCGAAGGCAATGAGACGGATAACTGGCTAGACTCAAGGTCGGTGTTTTCGGAAAGAGATCATTCTGACCCTCGAGCCTTATTTGGCAAAAAACGAAAAGGCACCAAAACACCCAGAGAAATCGTGCAAAAAAAGCCGCCGGAACAGCGATTTTCCGGGCTTAGCCGAAGCCTTCCAAGGCAGCGGAAAAGTGGCTCAATCAGAGCACAGACTCGTCATTGCTCGCGAGCTCCCCCCGGATCGGGAGGGATTTCGTCTGGTGAACGGGGCCTTTTGCTTTTTTGGGTAACGGCACGGGATGCATTACCAGTGATGGGCTCCCGGTCTTGATGGCATTGGACAAGAGAAAAGGGAGGAGAAGAGAGGAGAACAAGAAAAGCAAAACAAGAGAGCTGACGAATGGATGAATTCATCCATTCGAAGCAGATGTTCATTTCGATACCGCGAAGGCAAGACGGCAACGGAATATCCGGCGCACGGAAGAATGGGTCGTAAATAGGCTTCGCGAGTAATCCCCCCACTATCCCCCGTATATTTCTTCTTCATCCGCCTCCTTCGAGAAGGAAGAATATAGAATTTTCTCCCTCTGACAAGAGGAAAGAGGAAGAAATATATGGTCCGGGGTTCGGGGCGTAGAGCGGAAAACGAATTTTCTCCTTCTTCTCGATGAACTTTCGAAGACGAGCCGGGTGGTGGGGCTTGAAGGAGACGAAAAATGGCACGTTCTACTCAAAATCTGAGGCATAAACAAACACTTACGAGCACAAAACGCCACCCTGAGTCGTCTAGGAAAAAGGTGAAGAACACCTGGTTGAAGGTCTGTACTTTGAGTGTTATGAACTTAGTGAATAGTAATTGGGAGAAAATAATACCGTACGCACAAGCGTCAGTGGTTTATGCTACGTGTTTTTCTGAACCTTAATTTTTTGAGCAAAGAAAAATGAACGGTGAAAGCACGAGAGTGAGAGTGAGAAGAATGACCTCGTTACCATAATCGGCTTTCGAAGGCGTGGAGAAGAGAAGGAGAAGGGAGAAGGCCGAGTGCCAAGAAGCGTTCGTTTTCATGAACTACGCTTTTGCCCTCTCGTAGTGCCCAAAAATCGTTTATCAGGACAAAAAGCACTCGGCTTGAATTGTTGCAATATTGTCAAGGAGAGGTCGTATACGAGACGAGCAGCTACGTGCAATGGATAATGTAATGGACAAGCAAGGCTTGCGGCGGAGAACGAATGAAAAATGCAACAGCACGAGGGCGGCGCGGGGGGATGGGTAAAGCAGACACTTTTTTCTGCTTTTAAAGGGCGCATGTCAGAATAAATATCAATCCTGAAAGTAAATATTTGGAGTCAGCAGTTTGTTGAGTCAACGAAACAATCCGTCAAACTTCAATGGATTTCGTTAATTTTAATATTAGATCGAAATTCAAACAGACACATTACGGAGCCCTGTTGACTACCCCTTTGAAGACCGACAAACAAATAGCATCATCCTCTTCTTCTTCTTCTTCTTCTTCATCTTCTTCGTGGAAGCTTCAGGCTAACGCGAGAATATTTTATTGCCCTTTCTCACGTGTTTTTAGTTTTTTCCATTTTCTTTAGAGACAAGAAGACGGTGACGATGGTGGCTGTGCGAGAGACGAGAGAGAGGAAAATTACGAGTGGCATACAGCCTTTCAGGACCTGGCAGAGAGGAGATGCGGAACTCCCTCGTCACGGCCCTCCCACCAGAGAATTCTTAATGGAGCCAAGAAAAGCGTCCCGCGCCACACGTTTCTTTGCAAAAAAAAATGTCTCGACAAGAATGACTCTTGAACTCTTTTCGGGCAATCCAATCGTAAAAAGTTACAAAGGTCTACAAAGAAAAACTGCCAAGCAACTCCAAATCATCGTAAAGAAATTTCAAAAAAGCGTGACGAAAAGATCTATGAATGTTAGGATGATGTGAAAACCGCTAACAAAGCGCGTCGTCAAGCCCTTTGTCAACGCTTCAAATCCCTAGTGTGGGTGGGAGGGGAGCCGCTTCGAGAGCACCGAGACAACCCAGAGATCCGCTTTTAGTTAGTCCAATCCATCTCTCCGGGGCGTTGTCCACCATTATCGGCGTCGTTGTGGCCCTTAGCGAGAAGCTTAGAAACGGGGGCAAGAAGAAGAAGAAGAAGCACCAGATCTGCATCGACAAATGGATCGTGTGCCTTGGATGGGATGTGGGAGGAGGCATTCGAGAGGGCTTCTCTGGGTTCTCGAAGGCCTCGGCTGCATAACAATGAGTTGCTCCTGTGCATATAATGACAACCGAACGAAGCCGAAGCCAGAAGAACCAAGACAGATGGGAGGTAAGAGCAAAACAAGAGGACAAGCTGGAAATTGACGGACGGAGCCTGCAGCCATCTGTGACGAGGAAGGGGGATTCCTACTAGGACGCAAAATGGGCGGCTATCTTGCAGACTGGGACCACAACAAGACAGAGTGGTAGTGATGCGAGTCTGATGGAGGGGGTGAGCGACGGACGCAAAAGGGGAAGGCATGAATGGAACTGAAAGAGAGTTCGTAGAAACGACGAGAGTTTTCCAAAAACTCTTCAAATTGTATATTTGAGGTGCAGGAGAAGAAGGAAGGCTCACTTTGGAGTCTAAAAAAACCGAGCTTCGACGATGCCCTTTGAACCAAGAAATTTTCTCCTCAGAGAAGCAGTCGTCGTCGAGGAACTCAAGAATGTCAACCTTGATCAAGCCTTCCAGACATCTTCAGACAAATAAACAACCAAAGCGCGGAAGTTGTCGCCCAAAGTCGAAGACTCGAGCGTGAAAGGACCATGGAAACGTGGGGACGCGCTAATGAATGAACATGGAGGAAGAGGCTGTCGACCGACAAGGCGCCACTTCCTTCCTTGACTGCCTTTTCCTTCTTGAAGAGCAAAACACCAAGAACGAGACGAATCCCCCATTCTGTTTCTTCTTCAAGGGCGGAAGCTACATAGAGGAAGACTTCGTTTACGTGCTCAACCTCTGCATGAGCTTCCTTTTGGTGAATTAGTCAGTCTCCAACATGAAATAAATATTCGTGAAAGCACGAAAAGGGAGCCTCCGGGCAGGCTGCAAATTCTTGCTGTCAGCGCTCAAAAGTTGAGATTTTGAACTTTCACGAGGAATTCTACACGACGGCTTTATAACGAAAACTTATGTTATGATGATTGGTGTGTGAGGACAGAGAATGACTCTCCGTCCTCCTACTTCGCTCTCCCCAAGCACTTCGACTGCAGGAATGCACTGTGACATCATTTATCACAGCTGGCATTCAATCAAGAACCACACCCGGTTCTCCGACACCCTTTCAAAACAATTCACAGCCAAATGAAACCTATGGGGAATGAGATCCTCAGCGAAGAAAGAATTATTAGCAACACTTGTACTACAATAGAAATAGGGGTGAATGAACATCATGAGTGGAAAGACACATTTCAACTAGGGATTTCGACTAGAATAATTCTCCGCACAATAAACACTTAATGATCTAATGGCTTTCAATCATAAGAGAATGTCAAAGTCGCTCACTCCATCCGAGCCTCTTCCAACTCTTCTTTCGTCAACGGCGGCGGCTTCGAGGGCATGCTGAGATGTTCCATGAGCTCCTTCTCCGTCACACCGTACTCCTCCATCACGCCTTCAACGCACTCGTCGAGTCGATCTCGTATCAGCATCTGAATCAGACTTCCTCAAAGACTAAAAGAAACTCACACTAGCGCTCTGCTTTATCCTCATTGCATGACTCCGCGAGAGATGCGGAATGCTAGCCACAAGCTCGTCCACCTCGGCACTCGCCACCGCGCTCACACTCTTGTAGCCGGCGGCGTAGAGCTGCGCCGCTCGAGGTCGTCGTACCAGAGCTAGTCTGGATGTTGTCAACATTGAAAAAAATAAGTAAAGACACTCACTCAAGAAGTGGCATCAACTCATGACGCTTGCAGTCGCGTAGTCGCTTGACGAGCTCAGGAAGAATCAGATGCATCGGCCACAAGATCTCCAGTTTCTAAATTTCATCAAATACGTTTCAAAAATGAGAAATCGAACCTCAGCAAGTCTTGTCAGTGCCGACGCATTCGTCGTGCAAGCTTGAAGAGCGGACTGAAGCCAGCCGCGATCGACGCCGTACCTGAAAACATAGCTTGTATTGTGAAAAAAAGACAACAAACTTACAAGTCAGACACGTCCCAAGGCGGTTCTTGGTTCCAAATTCGTCGAATCATCAAAGCGAGGTAAATGCGAAGGTAAGGATCTCCTGGTTCCTAAAACCACCTAATGTCGAAGAGAAAAAAACTTACTAGTCGTTTCTGAGCACCGATACACGACAAGATCTTGCCTTCGGGAAGCTTCAACTTGGCCAAAAGTGCCTTTTCACCTTGTGCAAGGGCCACAAACTAAAGACAACTGAAGAAGAAAAGATGATCAGACCTCATTATGGAAGAGATGCCAATTGATGTTGCAACCGAGATCGAAAGGCGTGACGAGATACAGAAGATGAAACTTCGTCGTGAAGATGATGCCTTCATCAATTGCCGTCTAAAACGACGAATTTATGAATCACAAAAAAAGGCGCACCTTGAGTTCTGTGACAAACCGTCGAGCGAGAGCTGGCGGAAGACCCGACCCAAACGCCGCCACACCAAGTTCGGAGCAGAAAAGTTTCGGAGACTGAAGACATCGAAAACGCGAGGCAAATTCTTACCGACTCCTCGATTTCCAACTTCTTCTTGACGACGCAATCATTCTCGAGTTTCTTGACGGCCTCATCAACGAGTGTTTTCAACTCTTCCTCGGTCTTCTGCGTGGCGAGTAGCGACGCCTTCTGGATCATCAAGAGGACATCGTCCACGTCTTCCGCTATCTGAGAAGATTCGCAAAACGGTAATGTTGCAAACCTTCAAAGAGACGAGATCCAGAATGAAGTGCGACAAGAGTGTCGGATCCACCAAGGCGCTTTCACATCTCAGAACATCCACAGCCAGCATTTCCGTCAACTAAACGAGTTCTGGGAAGCTTATCGACAAACCGCTCTCTGGTCGAGTCCCGGATTCGTGATGGTGATGGCGTCACCCTTCTCTCCGAAGCCTGCACGACCGGCTCGACCCACCATCTGCATGTACTGCGCCTTGCCGAGACGCTCGCGGCCAACGAAAGCGCCCTGAACAATTTGCCAAGGACTGAAGAAAACAAACCTTGATGATGACTCTCGCGGCGGGCAAGTTCACTCCAGCAGCTAACGTCGATGTTGCGCAAATCACAGAGATCACTCCTTCCTAACAGAATCTAGTAATGAAAGCAAACGAGAACACACCAGATAGGCAGCCTCAACAATCCGTCTTTCATCGTGAGTGAGACCCGAGTGATGGTAGGCGATGCCAGCGAGGATGCCCGCTTCGAGGACGGGGCACACCTGAGAAGCGCCGTAAATTTCAAGTGAAAGCCAACCTTTCCTTCACCATCCGCTCTCAACGACGCAACAATCGCTTCTCGTTCTGCGGCTTTCCATTCACGAACGTACCTAAACACTTTGAAAACAAGAACGAGCTCACTTTGGCACAATTCTTGTCAACGACGAGCACACATTCTCGCAGTTCTTCTTCGTCGGACAGAAGATGAGCACCGACTTCTTGGGAATGAAGCCGTTGAGAAGTGACACGAGACCGTCAGGATCACGATCGCCGAGGTTCTGCAAGACAATTTGAAACTCAGAATCCTTCTGAAAACTCACATTTGGAGGCAGGTCCCGGTGCGGAATGAGGCGTCCGCCCGGTCCAACTCGAAGCAGCAAGTTGCCGCTTTTCACAAATTCTTCCAGCTCAATCTACAACTACACAATTGAAAAGACAAGACCATACCGGTCGAAAGTTGACACTGACAACGTAAGCGTCGAGAAATCTTGTCAAGTCGTCCATGTTGCCAAGCGTAGCCGACATTCCAATCACTTGACCACTACCTAAACGAGCGCTTACTTTTACAATGACGAGCTCACCTTTAGCTCGATACTTGCAGATAAGTTGTTCGAGTAACGCACCGCGCCCTCCCTCGCCTAGCATGTGAAGCTAAAAGGCAAAGCTTCAAAAAAGCAGAGGAAGGCGAACCTCGTCAACAACGAGAAGTCCGAGTTGATCGAGACGATCGGTCTCAAGAAGAGAGTTGAGGATAAGGTTCGCCTTCTCGATGGTTGCCACGTAGATCGACGGATGCTTTCGACGTTTGATCGGCGGAATTCGACCTGAACGCTTTGTCTTGAAGAAGGAAACACAGACTAACCTTTCTCAGCTGCATACTCTTCCACAAACAAGTCAAACCACTGCTCGAAGATAGCCAAGGATGCCATCTATAAAGATGTTTGTCGGTTTTGCGAAAACGCAGACCTTTTCCTGGACGATAGCCACGTAGGGAAGAACAAGCAATGAGCTTCGTTGATTGACCAAGGCCTCACGGAGCATAAGAACCTAAAGCAATACGGAAAGGAGGCTAAATAAACCTCGGCAATGAGAGTCTTGCCAGCGCCAGTGGGAAGTGAAATGATGCAGTTCCTTCCTAAGCGAAGATTGACGTTGGAGAGGCAATCACGCTGCCAATCTGAACAAGTCATTTGATGAAATACGAATACGAAAATACCGTAGAGTTCCTTTATCTGCCGCTTCTCCAAGTACTTGTCCTTGATCTCTGATGGTAGACCGGCAAAATCCTTCGCTAATCCGAGCGTCTAAGAAAATTAGGAAGAGAGCGGAGGACAAACCCTTCCATGCTCGATAGATGTACGAATTTTCCGTTCGACTGCTTTGGGTCCTTCCAGTGAACGCCTCAGCGGAGTGATGCCTTCGGTAGCTTGACGCTTGGAGCCGCTTTCGGTCGAACACTCTTCTCCCGATCCCACAACACCAGGTTCACTGAAAGAAAAATTCAAGTAAGAAAAGATAGGACGACTCACCGGCGAACGAATCGAGCCGATCCACGCTTCTTTGTACCGTGCAAATCAATTGAATCTAAAAAAAACATAGTCAAGCACTAAAATTCGAGTGCTAACCGAGTTTTCGTTCAATTCCGGCGACTTTTCCATTCTTCTTCTTTCCAGCACGATTACGCGGCGAACGACGCGGTGTCGTTGGGACGGAAGCGCCACTTTCCGGCGAAGAACTGCCCGGTGTGGAGCCTTTCGAGCCGCCGGACGACCGTCGTCGAGCCGTTTCTCGCGGCGACACCATAAACGACCTCAAAACTGTACAAATACGAGTGAAAACCGACGAGAACAAGAGAAAACAACAGTGAAACACGGCGAAAGACGAAGGCATTTTTTTGAACCGAAATCTTGGCGCGCGCGCAATAACTCGCTAAATCTCGCGCGCGTTTTTCGCTACGTGTGTTGCAAGTTGTATCAAACGGGTCTTCTCAGCCTTTCAGTTCGCCTGCTCCCCTGTGTTCATCATACTTTCATCAAAGATATCGTTTATTCGGAGGATAATCGCTGGTGGCTCTTAGCCGAGCCAGCGAATGACGAAGCAGAGCACGATGAGACCGTCCGCCGCGAGGAGGATCCCGACGAGCAGCCAAGTCGACCAGCGCCACGGTCCTGCTCTCTCGTTCTCCTTTTAAAAGAGCAGAACCAGTGTCGGCGGTAGTGCTCTCTCCGACGGTGGAGGAGGAGGAGGAGGAGTCGGTGAAAAGGGGCGCCTTGTCCTCGTCGGGATCAACGACCTCCTCGCTCGTCGTCTCGGTCTCGTTCGTGGTGCTCTCGGTGCTGTTTGTGATGGCCGACGTGGAGTTCTCGACGGCGATCGTCGTGGCCGAGGAGAGACGCGTCGCCACGGGCGTCGTCGTCGAAGCCTTCACGCGATCCAGCACTTGCTGCCGGGTCGTCTTTCAGTTGAAGAGAGCTAGAACCTGCATGAAGCCGCGAGAGCGCCAGCCGGCCACATCGGCGGGCCCGAGGAGGAGGCACACGGCGAGGAGGACGAAGGCGAGTCGAGCAGCGGCCATCGAGACGGGCGCACGCGGTGAGTGAAGGAAGCGAGACTGAGGGTGAGAATTGGAATCATTGGTAGTAGAGACAATTCCGTCTCGCCGATAATAGTCAAAGACGTTTTGAGAAGAGTGAAAGTCGGTTGCAAATCGGTGAAAGTCCTACGAGACGATTTTGAGTTGGGTTTCACAAAAGAAAGATGTTGCTGTGAGGACATGCTTTATTCAGTCGGCGCAGGCTATTTCGATTTTCCGTTTGCTGAAGCTTCATTGCTAGACTTTCGAAGGTCCGGCAGTTCCATCGGCTTCACCTTCATCTTTTCATCGATTTGCTTGAGAACAAGATCGACGAGAAATCGCTCCACCTTCATGGAGGAGATCTCGAAGGCGGCACTCGACGCAAATGCGAACGCATAGGTCAACACCACAATTGGGATCACATAAGCCGCGTACTGAAACGTGGAAAAAGAGCTAACTCAGAACTCACAAGGTGCCATAAGCCAACATAATGCGGGGTCGATTCCGAGATACTGTAATAGTGCGCGATGACGAACATGTGGATGAGGTACATAGGCACAGTAACTCATTCGACCTAGAGGACCCCAAATCGGATGCTCGAGGAAGGACTTCAGTGGGCCTTAAACTTTTCCCTTTTGAATTGCAACAAAGCATCAAACCTGCAAGGTCATACTCACAAGCGATCACCAGCCAAGCCAGGCAGAGTGCCCAAGCAAGTCTCGAGAATGCCCAATACGAAGCCTGAAATAGAGCCTTCAGAGCTGTGTTTACTCTCGCGAATGTCGAAAGCTGCAGTCCGTTATGGTAGCCATGAAGTCCCAAAATGACTACAAGGCCCGCGGCAAAGGCGAGTGCCCACAAGACAACAATCCCCACCTGAAACATATGAGAGGTTTTTTTTGAACTTGCCAAAATTTCTGGCATCGAGCTCATTTCTCCTTTAGACTTTCAGATGCTCCATTATTGCTCATATTTTGACTTTTCGAGGCGTTCTTTGGCTCATTTTGCTCGTCTCGATGCACTCTACAATAACTCAACTTTTTGAGAAACGGCTTCGACAGTTTTTCTCAGCATTGAAAATGCACAGGATAGCGTCAAAACATCGACAACAAATCCTTACGCGGAGAGCTTGTTAAAGAGTGACCGCGTCGTTGCACCCAACGTGCGACAATTAAACGGGGCGCCTGTCCTTTTCCTTTTCTTCTTTCTTTGTGCAGGCAAGAAATGAGCGGACTAAATTTGCGCCCGATCAGATGGCTCAATCCGGTTGGGTTCACAAGGGGCGAGGATTCGCCAGCTTCAGTCTGTAAAGATTCTCGATGAGGATCTACCGGCTTCTCTTCCTCGTCAGCGTTGCCCGTACTTGCATCCCCACCGTTCCCTTCGAAACAACTATCTTCCCTACTCATCAACCAACTACCAAGCCAACAACTACATCTACTACGACAAGCACTTCCACCTCCACTTCCACTTCCACTTCTACATCCACTTCAACATCGACTACAACCACAAGCACCACTACTCCGCCTGTTTGCCCCACCGGTTGGACCTGTATGACCTTTAGCGGCGTCAGCAATTGCTACTTGGTAGTCTACTTTACATTACCATCAAATTTCCAGCTTCTAAACGGACCGGCCAACTCTTGCGGAGAGCTAGCAGGCTGTGGACAGTTCCCGGACAACTGTGACCAAGCGCAAACTTCCTGCGAATCACTAGGCGCAAATCTTGTCTCGATTCATTCTGCTGCAGTTCGCAGAGGTCGGAGTCTCAAGAAGGCGCACCTGAAGTCACAAGTCGGGCGACAAGGCATCGCAGCATTGGA
>JAQIXL010002403.1:0-13247 GCA_034700245.1 Poikilolaimus oxycercus | reverse complement strand
ACATTGCGGGGGGGGGGGGGGGCTGGACAGCAAGGTTCTTAGATTCTTTGCCAGAGCCCGCGACGTCATCAAGACACTAGAACGAATTTTCAATGAACGGGCTTATAGCCTAAAAGGGCCTGCAATAAAATGCTCATGTGTTTTAAGCCAAATATTGTGTTTAGCTGGAATTCTGGCAATGTGCACAACAACGCCTTCTTTTGGTCTTTGAGCTTTCATCATCAGTCCGCGTACCGATGCAACCTCCAAGAATGTTGAACAACATTTTCAAAGCGAGAAAACAGTGATTTATTCTAACTCACGCGCTTTTCCATCTTTTTGTGTTTCACATATCGAGGAAGTATTCATGGGCTGTCCTTTGCTCATGCCCCCCCCCCCCTTGAAGACTGAAGCTCCCAGGCATGCACGCATCTTATGTTAGCGAAGAATGAATATGAGCCAGCCACATCGACATCAAATAGGGGAGGGGAGGGGGTGTCTATGACATCAGACATGAAGAAATGGTCTATTATGACTCTCCTTGCTTCACCTTTGACTGCACAAAAGCGGCATTGTAGTTTCCATCGTTGTTCCTCGATTTCACATGCATGAAAATGAAGCCGTGGGCCAATAATAGGACCGGCTTACAATTAGCCGTCGCAACACGGCGCTTGCCGCATTGCACATCTTGATTCGCTCCAGGAGGCGCCGCCGAACCCTGAATTTCTGGCCGAGATATTCATCGAGGCAAGTCAGAGGCGGCCCGGACGTGCGGAGGCGCCTCACCGAAGAGGAGAAGAAGCGCGAATCATCGGCAGAAGCAAAGGGACGCTCGTCGAGGGGGGGGGGGGCGTCGTCAACAGCGAAGAAGACGGCGCCGACGTTTCACTCCAATCAAAATTGTTACATGAGTTGGAGAAGGGAATGTCGACTGCGTAGACTCGATACTCGAATGTGGCTAGTCGGATACGAACCACCATGAAGAGGTCATATGCAATGGCGAGTGCCGAATGTGAACCGTGGATGTCGCAGAACAAATCCAGTGGAAAAAAAGCGGCGTCACTTCTCCTTTCGGCACGCAAAAGGCCTACCTTTCAGCTCTGACAAACGCGAATGGCAACAGCTCACTTTCAACTGGCACGGAATATGGGGGTTTACGACACTAGTGTCTCTCCTTACTTGTGAAATGCTTCCTTTAAAAATCAACAGCTGAGAAGATGGGGTCCTCTCGCCTGGCAACACTAGCGAAGAGTTGATTGTCAGCCAGTTGCCCTTTTATTTAAAAAGCTTCTGAAACTGCTCTTGCGAAGAGTTCTAGTGGTCTGATGGTATTCAGAGACAGTTCCCACTCATTTTTCCTTTCACGTGCCCAACGCCATCATTTCGTCAGGCGTGCGGTGCCCAGTTCTCAGAAAGAAACCCTGCTGCGAGACCCTGCAAAATTCGTGATTTCAAAAGGGAACCGGCGAGAGTCAAAATGCACACTCATTCTTACATGTTTTGCTTCTTCAGGGAATCCCAGTCAAAGGGGAGTTTTGAGCATAAAAGAAGAGCCGTCAAAGAAAACGAAGCAGTGTGTACAACGAGGATGATGCGCCGTTTCCTTCTCCTCGTCCTCGTCTTCTCTTCGGCAACCGCCTTTGCCACTTCTTCCAATCCTGAGGACTACGCCTCGGAGACTTCGACCAAGGACCCGACGGTTTCCAAGGAAGATCCTGAGGAGCAAGCGCGACAAGAAGCCAAGGTCATCCAGGAAGTTCAAAGCCTCGTTCTCGAGGAGCTGGCGCGTCTCAGCATTGAGCAGCTGAAGAGTGAGTGCGGAGTAAGCAGAGATTGCGTTCAGGCTATACCCCGAAACACCTTGTCGACTTCTACGAAACGGTTCGATTTCTTCAATTGAACCATTAGCAGATCAACTCCAACAACTCTCAACACTTCGACGTGTTCCAACGTCTCGTTTACAAGACATTCCAAGTTGAGACCGAGGTGTTGTTGCTCTTGCAATTAGTATTTGGGCAACACATTATTCACTCGTTTAGAAGTATCCCGACGAGAACGTAGAGGAGCTCTTCTTCCGCGCTCTCGAAGTGGGCCACCAGTACCTGGAGGCAGTGGAACCAGAACTGGCGAAACAGCTGGAATTCTTGATCGACAATCTGCAGGACGATCTGAGAGAGCTTAAAGAGTCTACCCGCAAGACCCTGGAGACCGTTTGTCCTTCTTTTTTTTTTAATCTGGTTAGCTCTTCACGGCCTTGCTCATCAAGATCAGCAAGAATGGCGATAAGATCACTCAGAAGGAGAGGACGATTCTGAATGAAGCGTTCTATACGGTTCGTTCGTACTCGAAATGTGTTTTATGCTTTTAAAAAAACTTTGTTTAGCTTACGAATCTGGTTGATCCAGAACTGCGCAAGGATCTCTTCCAGCAGTTCCCGGAATTGAAGGTCTTCTTTGCGAGCCGCCTTTTCAACCAGCTCATCTACTACTCCTCCGTCGTTCTTCAAACGTATCACTATGTAATGCAGTTGAACTTGCCAAAGCAGACGAAATAAAGAAATACAATTCAATCAGTGCTGGTTTTCTGGTTTCTGGGAGAAGACTCTTCTTCCAGAAATCGAGTTATTGCTTCGAGGGCCCGCGATGTAGAACAACAAGATTTGGACTCTTCGCCACTGAGGCTCGGAATGACGTCATCAGCACGAGAACGACTTTCTCGGCATTGAACAATGCTTTCACAGGAAGCGTGCGCTTCATCGACACTCACTTGTTACTGCCATTCTCATATTGTATCCACATGAGACAAATAAATTTCACAGCAGCAAATATCTATATTTATTGTATTTCTTCTTCACAAGATGTCGACGGAAAATGAGGGCACATTGAAAATTCAGCGAACGAGGGCTCTTGAAGGTCTGCTGGGTATCATACAGTCAGTTTAAAATCTCGGTGAGACAGCTCGAGGCCGAAACATAAGGGTCGGCAGTCGGCGTGGCTGATCGGCAGCTTGTTGTATGCCTTGCAATCTTTTCCTGCTTTGACAAAGCCAACAGAGAGTGATCAGTCGCGACGAGGCCGAAGCCTACGCTCACGTTCGAGTGGCGCGTGAGGCCGTGGAGCCGCCGGCTGGCTGGTTCGAGGCCATCGACACCAACGCCAATGGCCTCATCGAACCCCACGAGTTTGATCCCTCTCTGCACTGAATTGTGTGCATCCACTACTTTTCATAATGCGTTTACGAAGACTTTTATTTATCATCAAAAAAATATTTTGAACTGCGACTCTGAATTGTCTTGAGCTAAAATGGGAATAAATGTGGTCCTCAGGAGACCGCTATCCTCATTGTGACGTTTTATTACGAAGGCGAAGAAGCTAAATTCTGCTTCTTACGAAGACTTCATAAGATCTGCAGACTTTCGTGTTCTGTGATTCATCGGGTGGCGTCAAGCCTTTGTAAGTCACAGCCCAGCCTTTATGAGCATGAGAAGCAAAAGACACTCCGGGCCAGAAGGCCAAGAGATAAGAAGAACGGAGGACGGCAGAAAAATAGTCGAAGACTGTGAGACTCTTCTTTGTCATTGACACTCCGCGTCGCTTCTCTACTCGGCTGCGGCGCGATGCGTCTCATTCTGGCAGTCTTCGTTTTTCTCTTCTGCTTTCAAATAGGTGCACTTTTTGTTTTGCGCAATTCTCAGCATTGTCAACGAACTTCGCGTGTTCAACAACTTCGAATGGGCCCTTGATCAATGTTAATGACAATAGCACGGTGCTCGCTTACAACGCTTCTCAAACGACAGATGGGCTTTGTGTCTGGCAGGTTGGAGCCGTTTCTCTCATTTCAATAAAAAAAAACCTCGCAGTTGAATATCTCGGACAACGTCGGTGTCGCGATGGCGTTAAAGATTGGTTCGTCGACCGCCCTCAAGGGCTTTTTTCAATTCGTTGGAGCTTCAGGACAAGTCTTCAATTCGTTTGACAAACTTTTTATCTTTTAAATTCATTCACTGCAGAAACCTATTCGATTCTACATGGTCCGTTCTCGGCTATCCGGTCGTCCCGCCGAACCGCGGCTATACGGCCGTGAACGCCACTTTCATCCTCAACCAGCAGACTCGCGGTCTCAACTTCAGCATCGCACTAAATGTTGTGCCGAGTTTGTTTTTCTCACTAGGAACATTTGCCTAGTTCAAACACGGAATAACGTGAGCGTCGACAAGGCAACCTATCGCCTTGGTTGGCGCAATTTGACTGGCAACTCGGCGACTACAATTAGTCTTTCAGGAAAAGACACAATTTTTATTCAGGTTTGAAGGAGGATTTTCCAGAATCGGTTCGGAACCGAGAACCGAAACCGTGCTCTTTTGAGGATCTTGGAAATAAAATCGACACGCTGGATCAGTTCCGGTTCCAACCGACTTGAACGCGGCTCCTCTCGATTCACAAGCATTGTTTTTTTTCAGATCACGCCCATTATGCCATATGTCCCTTCCGGCGATATTGACTATCCGCTATATGTTCGTGGCGCAACAGGAGATGCGATTTGGTCTGTTTCTTATTGTTAGCTACCAATATTAAGATTTTTCTTTAAAAAGCATTTTTTTGCTGGTATAAAATGAAGTTTACAGGCTTCGACGAAACACAACAGTCGTTCCTGGAAATTTTGCAACGTTTTCGTGTGGAAGGAGCAGTGGTTGTAACTATTATGATTACTACTTAGTCGGTCTTCCCGGTATGAAGGAGATGCTGAGATTGACAAGCTGGAATGCGTTTCAGCCAACTCGAGTGGCCCGATCATCCTATCGCCGGACAATTCCACACGTACCATTGCAAATCAGTTGGTGGTCTTCGTATCGGAAAGCAGCCTTGATCTGATCATCTTCTCCGTGCAAGTTCTTGTAAGTCGTCTTTCTGCATTAGAAATGATGGATTGTTTAGAATGGAACGGTAGATATCTACGCAGGAAATGGCGCACTGGACAACACCACTTTCCTCACCACCTTCAAGTATCTCTTCACTATCAACTTTTATTTTATTTTTCAGCACAAACTTCACGTACGCTTCGTCCTATTTCAGCGGAGAGAGTTTCACGTTAGACTCGCGCGGTGGCACCGCCAATATCCGGGCGACAGCACATGTTCGGGACAATACTTATCCGTTCCGAACTGCGAATGTGACGAAGGGTGTACGCGGCTTCGAAATGACTAACTAGTTCGTTGATTTTGAATTTACTCGGAGAGGGGGGGGGGGGAGACGGCGTAACGGATTGTATTTATTATTTTAAAAGAAATACGGCAAAAGTGGCACATTCAGATTTAAATCTTTCAGCTTTCCAACCGCAATCTTGGGCAGTGGATACGATAATTCATTCGTTCTTAAATCAGTGAATGTAAGGGAAAAACTTTTTCCTAGCAACTAATTCTCGTTATTTTCAGAATACTGGAATTGCCTTTGACTACTACTTCATTGTTGCCGATTCGTCCAGCTCCATCATCCTCTTGAATAATGCCAATAAACCGAAATACCTTCTCAATTTCACAGGGTTGTTTATTTGAACGATCCATTTTTCCACCTCCTTCCTGTTTTCAACCCAAGCCAATATCTTGCAGACCCGGTACCTTTCGCGGAACAGTGAAGTACGGCAACAAGGTGCTCAATTTGATCAACCAGGGACTCTCTGGCTACTTCATCTCTTACACAGCTGCAACCAGCAGCCACTCTCTGGCATGGCTCCTCATCTTCAATGCACTCAGTCTTTTCGTGATTGTCTAGATATTGCAAGCTTTAGAGACTTGCAACTATTATGCAACTAGTCGTTCAACTGCCTCGAATTTTTCTCATTCTGCAGACGTTAAATAATTCGCACAGCTGTCGTCGATCTTTATATTTGTACTAAAGCGCACTAGCAAGATCGAGTCACATTCGAGCGTGCCAGACCCAACTTCAGCCTCCAGCAACTTTTCCAGCCCGCTTATTGTTGGTATGAAGTTGTAACGTTCAGCGACGTGGCTAGCGTGTCAAGTGGGACAATTCCGCAGAGAAGGACCCGTGCCCCCTTCCTTTCCTTTTGTAGAAGCTCATCCCGGAACGATTGGCAGCCTGTGCCATTGAAGTCTTTAGTGCCCGGCAGGTGTTATTTCGTTCGGCCGCTTCCTTAGGGCAGGTCGTCGCGAGAATTACCGCTGAGTTCAGATTGATTGTAATGAGGGTGGCTCCCTCTCAACGTTACGTTCTTCTGTCCTTCGTAAAGGGTTGACGTTGAAGCAAAAAAACTCGTCCTCGCCCCGTTGGACTTTGTGTCAAAAAGTTGTCCGCCTGGTCTTTTCCGCCCAACTTCACGGCAGCTCGGTGATCGAGGCACGAATGTGTTCTCCTTTTGCATGACGCCTTGGGCTCTCATGCTGGGGGTGCACAGTTTTATCCGACGACCAAAATAAGGAAAGTTTGGTTCCTTATTCTGCACCAAGCAAATATTTCACTGAAACGCTTTATCAAAACTGTGTTTATGGCTTGGAGCAGAAGGAGAGCGGCTTGCAGTTTGGATAGACGGCAACGGAGTTCGAATTGTCAGAGGTGATATTGAAGCTCTTCGGCAGCGAGATGAGGACGGGCACCTGACTAGGATTGTTCACCACGTCCTGAAAGCAATTGCGCCTTTTGTTGTGAAAAATATGAAACTTGGGGGAGCAGAACATAATGTCTCGTGACTATCGATTTAGACAATCACGAGAACAATGTGGAAGCGCTGCGTCCAACAGAAAGTAAGTGCGCTGCTTTGGAGCAACCATCAAAGACTCACTAGCTGAAGGCTTGCGCCCTCGCCTCGCGACACGATCGAGGAATTGAGTGAGATGGTGAAGTTCCTCGACGACGTCGACGATCCAGTTCCATTGTCGGCGAGCTCAACTGGGAAGGTGAACCGTACTTCACTCATAGCTTGACCGACGAGAGACAGCGATAGTTCAGGTTGCAGGATGAAAACAGGATAAGAGAAGAGTGATCCAGCAACGATCGACTACGAGCTAAAGTACTTGCGAGATGCAGGTGGAGTCGACTGCTCAAACAAATTGAGGACGATGAACTCGCACTGAAGATGGCAAGTCCCAATGATCACGAAGTTCTTGATTTCCAAAAAAAACAGCAACAAAGAAGTGAAAAAAATGTTCACTTACCGTTGGCATGCTTCATGGAGATCGATTTTTTTTCACATTGCTAGATCCGTTCACGGTCTGCATGTCCGGTAAACGCGGTGTCAAAGTCGGACTCCGCATGACACTTCGAACCTGGCTTTACGCCTTGACTTTCAATGCATTTCCTCGAAAGCCGTTTTGGAAGCGCTATGAAACATTCTATCACGGCCCTATTCCACGCGATCAGGTCGTCAGAGTTGAGGAGAGGCGAGAGGAGCTAGCAAGAGAGGGAAAAGGACAGTCAGAGACGCAGAGATCAACAAGAACTTTACACAACAGAAGAGAAGAATGAGCAGGCCACCTTCATCCATGGTTGCGCAAGTGCATCTCGACTCCCTTGACTCCTCACCATCAGCTACCGAGCAAACAATTTATTTGTGCTGACTCGAAGCCTTGGAGACAATGGCTGATTTCATGTTTACAATGTATTGCTGATTCATTTTTTTCTTGTCTTTCGGGATTCTTTTCAACATCGAAGGAAAAGGTTCACGTTTTAGCGTAGGGGGGACCAGTAGATGTCTATGTGCACAGTGCGATAAACACCGGGCGCTCTACCTGTTGAAAGTGGGATCTCCCCGTATGGTGGCCCCCAATTATCCCTTCATATTTTGCCGCCCAACACCAATTATCGATCTCTCACCATCTCTCCAGCCAGAAAAACGTCTATTGAAAAAAAACCGCCTCACCTCCCTGCCCCCTGTTTATGCACTACCTCCGTGATTTCCTTCACGTATTGCTAATTTTATTTCTTTTTCTAAAAATTGATGCTGGAATCTCGGCCTCGTCCGACAACAGTCAGAAAGATGACAATGCAGCGCTAAGCGAAAGCAGACGTTCAGCGCGAGCTGTGGTTTTATCAGGCAAGTTTTGAGGTACTCATTTTTTTTGCTCTTCAAAGCACAAAAGGCAGAGATTTTATAATGTAAATAATTTGTAGGCATGCCATACGGCTGGCCATACTATCGCAGGGACTCAACGAGTGAGCCCACGACCAACATTCCCCTGCCACGACATTATATGTTTCATGCTTCGCTGGCTAATTTGCCCACCTACTAGGCACTTCTTTAACTCTCAAGCTCTGTTCGATCGGAAACTTTTTTCATACTACGCTGGCATGCTTGACTGTGTCATTGTCTTTTGAAGGATTAAAGGGGCCAAGGTAGAACAGAGAGCTTCCATTCAATTCTCTTCGACAAAATTTTTTAATTTCTTATGAGCAATGTTCCAACAAAATCAATACTTACAAACATTAGAGCCTCATCGTCACATCACAAGATTCACAATCAACAACGTACAAAAGTGAAAGTAGCGCCGTAGGCGTCCCCCACATCGGGATCCTCCAATTCGCGGAAGGCCGCAGCTGACAAGTCAAAGTGGTCGGAGTCGCAGGAGGGACATTCGTCCTTGATGGGCAAGGTGATGCTGAAAAGAAAAGTCTTTCTTGAAGAAGAAGCGCTTACCTCTTTCCCTTGTATTCCACCTTCACACAATAATTACAGACGGGGTCGTCGTTCGGGTTCTCCTCGGTGAAGTATTCATGACTGATTGCAACGAGGTTCTCCGAGTTGGCGTCGATGGGCGAGCCACAGGCGCCATAGCCGCCGTCTTCGTAGAAGGTGAAGTGGCCTTCGAAGGGCTCGTCCATTGGCAAAGCCCAAACAAGGGAGACAAGACCGAGGAGAACAAAGACAACGGAAAGAGACATCTCGATGTGTTCGAGGGACTGAAAATGAGAACTTTCGTGTGCTTTTATAGATAAAAGCCATAAACTTGCTTCCTGGTGACGCCCCCGTGCTATTTTCAACGTGATCGTAAAGATGACGTGGACTTCTTCAAAAGAACATGCTAAGAAAATTCTCGATGAACAATCGAACCGAAGCTCGCCACTGTACAATAATGCTGGCTCAGCATTTTTTAACAAAAGATTTATTCAGCCATTACTTTCTCTGGAGGCAAAGAATGCTCAGAGATTGATGCATTATGTATCCGCCCTTCTGAACTCCTTGGGCGAGGTCGTCCGAGGCACAAAACAGCGGCCTCTCGTTTAGTGAGATATTCCGCGTTGTTGGAACATACCAATATTAGTACAATACATTGGACTTTTTTAAAACAAAATAATAATTTGAAATTAAACCCAGCTTCATTATGCTACTGTGGTGTTCGATCTTTGTTGAAACTTGAACGTGGAAGAAAAGAGCACAGAGAAAAGGATTATTCTACACGTTGGCCACTTTACTATAGACCTTGAAATGCTGAATCATGCAACTATCGAAAAAGTTGAAGGGAAGAGTTGGAATAAAAGGTCTGGAAGCGGGAATCGAAACAGCTTCTCACTCCTCCTCCTTCTTCTCCTTCTCATCTTCGAGACTCTTCAAGCTCTCATTATGACTTCTCTTGCTATTCACTTCGTCCTCTTCCTCGGCCTTATTTATACAAACAACGCCGGCATCACCCTCTATGAGCATGTCAACCATCAAGGTGAGCTTTTGCTCTAATGATTATGTGTACTGGCAAATGAAAATTGAGCGGTCATTGTAGCAGTGAGATGTTTATAGGAGCGACCTGGAGAACATCGAAGAATCGCTGCGTGAATCTGCCGGCGTGGTTTAACGATCAAGCTTCATCCGTGCACACGCACGACGGCTGTATGGTAATTTTTGAGGTGAGCGGGCTTGCCTTAAATTTCAAAGCAATGTTTTTTGTCACTGCATCATTGAATTGCCCCGATTTCAGCACAAGAACTGCCAAGGCGCCTTCGTCTCTATGTGGCCGGGCACACCAGGCCATTTCGATCTCAGCTACCATGGCTTCAACGATCGAGTCAGCTCCGTGAAACCCTATTAGTGCAAGTGATGAAAATCTGCCTGCTTGATGTTGTACAAAAGGACATCCCAATAAATTTTTACACAGCAAGCGATTGATTCCATGTGAAGATGACTTTTTGCACCATTATGAAGATGCTAGCCAGGAGAAGGGCAAGGAAGGCGGAGGTTGTTTACCATTTGTGACCGGAGGTTGTTTACCATTTGTGACATGCCGGCCGATGTCTTCATGAGATACTGCTAATGGCAGGTTCCCCCCCCCCCCCCGACCTCGCATTTCTCTTGAAAGTAAAAGCCATTCAGGCGTGAAAGAGTAGTGAAAAGATGAAGAGATTTTGGCCTTCAGCGTCGGCGATACACGAGCTGTTAGACGTCAAACGATGCCGTAACCCCCCCCCCCCCGCTCTAGAATTCGCTAGCGAAATGAGAGAGTGATGTAACTTTTTGCAGGGTGACGTCCCAGAGCTGCGGTTTCGATCTCATTATACTAATTACGCAACGCTGATTCCGAATCACCCCCTGTCACGCAGGTTCTGACGCGACCCTGGGGACTTCCCGGCACCCTCAAGTTTGACGTTACCGTAGGCCAAAATGTGAAAGTGTTTTAAATTTTTGACCTACCTATTTTGATCTACACGCTCAATTTCATCCATTTCGCTTCTAGAACGTGTCTATCGATATCCGAGTGGTTTCTAACAGCCGAACGTTAATGAGAGCGCCTTCTCGGCCACTCAGACTTAGATTCTGAACACATAAGAACGTAGTCGGTTCGAACAAAGCAGAGAGCGTCCATCGGTCACCGAGCTTTCTATTCGAAGCCCACAGACTATGTCGTTTCGAACAAAACAAAGAGCGCCCATCGGTCACTGAGTTTTCTATTCGAAGCCCACAGACGGGGACTATGTCGTTTCGAACAAAGCAAAGAGCGCCCATCGGTCACCGAGCTTTCTATTCGAAGCCCACAGACAGGGACTTAGTCGGTTCGAACAAAGCAAAGAGCGCCCATCGGTCACCGAGCTTTCTATTCGAAGCCCACAGACAGGGACTTAGTCGTTTCGAACAAAACAAAGAGCGCCCATCGGTCACCGAGCTTTCTATTCGAAGCAGACAGACAGGGACTTAGTCGGTTCGAACAAAGCAAAGAGCGCCCATCGGTCACCGAGCTTGCCATTCTACTGGGCTTTGTTTAGATGCCTTTAGAGTATCTAGACCGACTTAGTAAAACCCTAGTATGTGAAGTCTTTCGTCACACTAAAGACTTTTTTGGCGGTACAACTTCCCCGAGTTCGTATTCCGTTGGGTCTCTCTTCTTATAAGCCATTGCGGGTGTATGGCATTTGGGTGGCACCCAGTTTGGGTGGCGTTGATTTTTGAGCCTTGTGCAAATTTTTAGCCTTATTTTCAACGCCACCCAAACTGGGTGCCACCCAAATGTCATAAACCCGCCATTGTTGATCTATGGAATAGGCGACTTGCAGGAGATATTGCGAAATTGAAACAAATCGACGTGTCGCTGCAGCTTTAATTAATTTCAAGCAGGCAAGAATATTTGAATACTTTCTTCAACGAACGCTGCAGGTGGTAAAAGATTCAAAAACAAGCAAAGCTTTCAGTTTTACGCAGTTGTGGGTAAGTTCGACATGCTTGCCGAGCCGCTGAGTCCGTCACTCGATCTGTTCATTACCATTCATGGAGCCCTTTCGGCCATCTTCAACTTCTACACGCTCTTGGTGATGCTCTTCGTGCGTACAGCTACTCCGCGCTATCGAGTTTATCTCATTGGTGCCCAGGTTAGGACAATCGCAACCTCTAAGTTTCAAGGCAACGTCCCTTGTCGGCGACGTCACCCTTTCGTTACTCGTCCGACCATTCTGCATTCGATCCCAAACACCAGTCATTCTAGTCTTCACGGGCGTCTGGCGTCATTTCCTTTTCGATCATGAAATCGCAGTAGCGGTACAAGTTTTCTCTCTTTTCGAACGTATTCAAAGCTCATTTGCGGCGCCACACTTCTCACTTCGTTCACTTTCATGCAACTTCTTGTCTGGGAACAATACCTCGTCCTGTTGCCGCCTGATTACATTGAACATCTGCTGCTTCAACACGTCAAACATTGGTTCTTTCAAGCAAAAGTCTTAATCATGAATACAAGGATGATCGAGGTTTACGCGTTCGGCGCTACTACGGTGACGCTTCTTATCTTTTCAACCAGTCTGATACCGCGATCGTCCGTTCGAGAATTTATTATGGCATCCGTAAGATTTTAGAAAAATTAAAAATTATCTTTTTCTAGAACATTTCCGAATTGATCTCATATTACGACGAGTCGCTTATTGGAGTGACAATGGAGAGATTCACGGGCGAGTTGCGTCGCGTCTTCGGACAGATTGGACAGTATTTTGTGCTGATTGTGTCATTCACAATGATGTTTTATTATTCTCTAGCTGTGGGCCGTCTAATCCAGCTGCTTTTTGCGCTTAATGAAAAGGTAAGTAACTGCTTTGGCAACGATTTGGCTAGGATTATTCGAAAAATACCATATCCATGCACCGCCGACTCGCCGCAATCTCCATTTGTCAGTTTGTTATCGCACTTCTAGTCATTGCTCTCCCAACGATGATCGCTGTTTTTCTCAATTTCTTTGAGTACGACGCGGCTTGTGAGTTGTGTCTAATCAGTCGAGCGAGTTTTCAATTTCAGCTGCCTTCAACTGGTGCCTCATTGGCCGAACGTTGCACTCGAACATCGGCTGCGTCGTCGTCCTCTGTGTGATGCCCGCTTATCGAAGGGTCGTTAAGGGACATCTCAGCGCGGTCCGGCCGTCGCTTTGGTTGCCTCAACGGGTGTATCCGCATGAAGTGTCTTGAATTGTGACTTACACATCTTCACGTCTCGCAGTCTTTTGAAGCTTTGTGAAAAAGTTGCGCATTTGCATACTCTGTATTCGTTGTAATTCTCGAGATATTCCAGCGCTCATTTTTGTACCTGCTTCACTACATACACAGTTTCTTCCCTGTCGATACTGATGACTGTTGATTGATACGACGTTGTTTTTCACCTCCACACATCGCATGACCTGACCCCTTGATTCACAATCATATCTTATCAGCCTCCATCCTCTTACCGCCTCCCCTCAACGATCATCGGCAATGAAGAGAAATCAATTCCAGCCCACCATTCATTACTAGCTGGGCGCATGGGCGAAGCGGGAAAGTTATACTGCCGTGATCTCCGATCAATCCAGGTTTTTTTCCCCGATT
>JAQIXL010002402.1:0-13253 GCA_034700245.1 Poikilolaimus oxycercus | reverse complement strand
GAGAAATTCGGTGGAGACTCCCAGAGAATCGTATTAGCAGGCCAGTGCTCCGCTTCAGCTCTCGCGATGTCTCCGAAAATACCCTTGGGTTCGTTGTACAATACTTCCATGCGTACAATGCAATACATAAACGAAAAAGGAGAAAACTATTGCATCCACAATACTATAGTTGCAAACAAAACGATTATATCGTATAATTAGCAGACACTTTATTTTATTCAGTATCAATTTTCTAGGCTACATTAGCGGAGTAATACAACTAAGCTCAACAGCTGAAGCTTGTTGGGATGGCAGTTACGGTTTCCACAAAACTAGCGAAAAGCAAGCACAAGCAGTACGTCTCATTTTCAATAGTCCGTTGTCCAGTCGTTTGCTTCCTACATCGTATATCAAAGTCACAAAGCACGATTCGCGTTTTTTTTCCAGCTATGCCAAATGCAACTGACCCTGCCAGCTGACCCGAAAACGGTTGAAGGCTTGAAGAAATGCCTGAATGAGGCGACCTACGAGGCATTTTCAACCGCAGAGAAAGTCCTTATCTTCCCACTTTGTGATGGGCTCTTTTTTTCTAGGCAAATTTAATCGACGGTTGGAACTTGGTAACAGACGGCGATCTCTTCCCAAACATTCCGAAGGAGTTAAAGGAGACAGCGAAGAGGCGACCGACACTTCTTGGTGTGACAGATCACATCATGGGCACTCCCGGTTTGGTCTAAATCTGACAAATATAATTTTTATTCTAAGACGCGTCTCGACTCCTAAGAATTCTCTCAAAACAACCCGAACAAGTGACTAATGAAGACGTGATCAATTTCCTGAACGTGCGTCATTTTCCCTATTCAAAAGAACTTTGGATTTTCATGTAGACAACACTCCCATTTTCTGAAGGAGAAAAGTTACTCGACAAAATTATGGAAGTCTACGTTAATCCTCTGAATAACGCAACAGAAACTCCAACGATGTGGTTCAAGGCTGCCCTCGCTGTACGTGCTATTATGTTTCTTGAAAAGCTATTCATCCGCCAACACTTGGCAGGCATCTGACAGGAGCACTTTTGCAGGTTTACACAGATTCCACATTCGTGGGCCGTGTTGCCAAGCATGCGGAGCGACTCGCCTCCCTCGGCAACAAGCAACTCTTTCTCTACGAAATCGACAATGCACCAGAAGAAAGAATATCGATGAAGGGCCTCACTG
This sequence comes from Poikilolaimus oxycercus, assembly GCA_034700245.1. NCBI lineage: Eukaryota > Metazoa > Nematoda > Chromadorea > Rhabditida > Rhabditidae > Poikilolaimus > Poikilolaimus oxycercus. Next base: position 12,057 of record JAQIXL010002402.1, on the reverse strand, counting down.
GTAAACGACCGTCAAATAATTTAACATCTTCTTTGGCATTTCTAGAAGTAGGCTACGCCGACGATATGGATCTTCTTTTTATGGACAACACAAAAGTCAAGAACCCATTCGCTTGGATAGTTGGAAACTTTACCAAGAACATGTAAACTTTTCCGGATTATTCTCGATTCCGACTTTAGACTTCCAATGAGCGATAGCGTTCCGCTGGACACCAAAACTTGGTCGTATATAAAAGTCGGAAAGGACAACTTGGAGATCAAGCAGGGATTCAAAGAACCGATTCGAAAGTAACAAATCCAGACTTTAAACGCATGCTGACAGAGTTTGGAACGACGTTTTGGAAGCTCATCCTCCAGGACTTGCCAAAGAAGTCCTCGAGAAGCTGACTCTTGCAGCTAAAGAATACGCTCAAGAGGAGCCTTACACAAAGGTTTCTCGCATGATTTCATTTTTATTGTAAAATTAGACAATCACAACCTATTCGGGTCCTATCAGAGGGATGTTCTTCCATGCTTCAAACAACGAAAGCTATCCAATCTACTTGGGCATTCCATACGCGACAGCACAGCGTTTCCAAGTTCCGGTACATGCTTTTTTTAAACGTAACTGTTTAATATGTTTGCTATTGAGAATTCCCAACTTTCACATCTAAACGAAATCGATATTTTATTCGCAAAAACTTTTATAATCTGAACAGCTCGTGAAAATTGCAGAATATTAGTGGTGCCACGTGGACTGATGTTCGCGATGCGACAAAGTTCGGGCCGGTCTGCGCCCAGCGTCTTCAAAGTAGAGAGTCGGCGTTCTTTGGAATGAGCGAGGACTGCCTCACCCTCAACATCTTCACACCAACTAACGACGTGAGCCCGACAAAACTTTAACGAAAATAGAAGCGTCTTCAGTCTGAGAAAGCGAAGTATCCGGTGCTCTTCTTGGTCCACGGAGGCAACCTTCAAAATGGAAGCGCGGCCCATTACCCGGTGGCTGGAATCGTGAACAACCTCGTCTCGAAAGGAATCGCTGTCGTCGCTGCTCAGTACAGACTAGGCGCCCTCGGTTTGCCTTCGAATTCTTGGGGATTATTTCAAGGCTTTTTCACTACCCTCACGAAGGACTTTCCACCGAATCTCGGCATTCGTGACCTAATTGAAGCCCTAAAATGGACACGCAGCAATATCGCAAACTTCGGCGGCGACCCAGAGAAAATCATGCTAGCCGGTCAATGTACTGCCGCCGCGCTCGCGTTAACTCCGAAAATTTCCGCTGGTGCTGATTTTTGTTTTATTTACCGTAAAACAATTTACCCGAAATAATACAAACAGATGTCTTTAGGCTACATTCGTGGTGTGATTCAATTAAATGGTGCTGCCGAGTCGTGCTGGGATGGCAGTTACGGCTACCAAAAAATGAACGAAGAACTGGCACTGCAGGTCAGTATTTATACCGTAAAGAAAATTAGCATTTTTCATCACTTCGAAACTCTTGTTTTTCTTTCAGTACTGCAATATAACAATGACGTTACCGGCCGATTTAACTGCAATCGAAGGCCTGAAGAAATGCCTACTGGAAGCAAACTTCAAAACATTTAACAAGGAAGAAAAAGTTAGAGGACCTTTCTGAAAGCGTCATCACAAACGATATTTTCAGAACGATCTACACTCTGGCTGGAGCTTGGTCACAGATGGCGATCTCTTTCCGAATGTGCCAATGGAGCTCGTGAGGTTGACGCCAAAGAGGTCAACGCTTCTTGGTTTGACTTCCAATACAATGATCACGCCAGGTTTCGATTCTTTTTTTTTCACCGAACATTGTCTAAGAGGCTGATCGATTACAAAAATTCTTCTCCAAGAAACCCGAAGAGGTGACAAAAGACGATGTGATGAACTTCCTGCAGGCACGTATTGCTGAACATTTTTTTCATAAGCCACTATTTTTAGACGACACTTGCACACGAGGAACCGTTTTTGAAAAAAGAGCTGATTGAGCAAATAACGAAAAAGTATATCGACCCAGTCGCCAAAGAGAAGGAAACGCCTCTGAAGTGGTTCAAAATTGCAACTACCGTAAGCCGTGCTTTTTTCGAAAATATTTGATCTATTTATTTTCTGTGTGATTATTTGTAAAACGAAGGTAATGCAAAGCTTCCGTTTTTTTTCTTGGTGTCATCATATTTGCGTTTATATTGCACTAAATTTAGGTGTTCTTTGACCAAAAGGTCGGAGTTCGAGTGGCTAAAGAAGCGGATCGTCTCAAGGATAATGGCAACGATAAAGTCTATCTATTCCAACTCAACAACGACGTTTCTGATGACGGAGGTAATAGGAATAGACTTTATGTGCAAATTTTTGCAATTGCTTAGTTCTTTAACAAATTAAATTACTGTTTTTAGCTGTTGGTCGAGATCTCGACGTTGATCTTCTGTTTACTGACCCAGGAGATGAACAACAACCCCTCACAACTTTAATCACCAATTTTGTGAAGGATCTGTAAGTGTAGCAAGATCTTACAGGAAAAAATGATAGCTGATTAGAATGTTTCGAAAATTGTCTTGTCTTTCAGAAACCCTCTCGAAGATAGCAAACCGTTTGACACCAATACTAGGCCATGTATCGAAGTTAAAAACAGGAGCGCTACAAACAAGAGATTTCTCGACGATCGAGCTTTAAGGTAAGAGAGCAAAAATTGCAAATATTGAGGCAAATGTTCTCAGCGCGTTTGGCACGTATCTTGGTGTCCATCCGCGCGCCTTAAACATGACCACTGCCAAGAAACTACTGCGACATGCGGTGGAAATTGAACAGTACGCACGAAACCAACTTAAAACACCTGCAAAAGGACAGGTTTTTACTGTGACATGCTTTAAAGTTCTTTGACAAATCTTAGGAAATTCTTACGACACTCGGTCCACTAACAGGAACAAGCCTCAGCGGAGCCGATGGAAAAATCTATCCGGCCTACCTTGGCATCAAATATGCGGCAGCCGAGCGCTTCCAGGTTTTGTCAGCAGGGCTGACTTGCACACATAATAATTCAGATGCCAGTACCGACAAAGTGGACACCTACATTTTATGCAACCGAATATGGCCCAATCTGTGCCCATTGGGTCTGTTACAGATCTCTTAACAAGATGAGGCTCGCATTTTTGCAAATGGAAAGCGCCAATCAGTCTTTTTTTTCCTGCAAACTAGCAAAATAGCAAAAGACTTCGACCGAGCCAGACGGGCAGACTCTCACATTATCTAGCCGGGGGATGACACGACCAGGCTTGCCGTTGCATCCCAGGCAACCCAAAGTGAGAGAAAGGCTATCACGCATCGAAAATGAAACACATTCAAGCCTGGGAGCCTTTTTTTGCGATTTTGCACAGCTCATTTTCCCCTCGTATTGGCACATATTTTCCATTATTCTGCTAGTGTGTGTGCGAGCCTCATTTTGCTAAAATTCTATTTTGTGAGAGATTTGGAACTGATCCTTTACCTGTAGAACGCAAAGCCGATGGATTATGGAATGAGTGAAGACTGTCTCACTTTGAACATCTTCACTCCTCCTGCGGATGATGTAAGAAACTCTAGAGTTCCGATGAAAAAATGGGTATATTCGTAACAGAATGGCGCCTATCCGGTGCTCTTCTTCATCCACGGAGGAAACTTCCAAAAGGGCAGCGCGGCTCGTTACTCGGCCGCTGGAATAGTGAACAACCTTGTCTCCAAGGGAATCGTCGTCGTCACTATTCAATACCGACTCGGCGCTTTCGGTTTATTTTTTGTAATTCTACGAAGGGGCAATTTTTTTAAGGTTTCTTCACCACGATGACCAAGGACTTTCCACCGAATCTCGGCATTCGAGATCAAATTCAAGCGCTAAAATGGGTCCACGAAAATATTGAGAAATTCGGCGGAGACTCCCAGAGAATCATTTTGGCCGGCCAGTGCTCGGCTTCAGCTCTTGCCATGTCTCCGAAAATTCCTGCTGGTAGGCCTTATGGAAAATATCCATATACGACTATCGTACGAAATTTTTAGGATACATTCGAGGTGTGATACAGCTGAACTCTGCAGCTGAGCTCTGCTGGGACGGCACTAACGGTTTTCACAACTCAAATGAACAGCGTGCACTCCTGGTAGGAGCGTGTCAGACAGTTTTGTCTCAAAACGTTTCAAACCCTTCACGTTGTTTCAAACGCACATTCTATTAACTATGAGCGCCTTTTCATCTCAAAGCCAATAAGATCCATTTTTAAATCCTTAAAAGGTCTTTCTGTATGGCAAAAAATGGCGGTGATATGCGTGGACGGTTATCACCGAGCAGCAAAAACTAGTGCGTATCCGGAAGACCTTCGGCAGTTTCATGATATCAAAAACTCAACAAGCACTACTTTTGACTCCTTGACTACAAACACTCGTATGGCGACATATATCCAAAAGCCCGTCGGCAGTTTCATGATAGCTTTCGATGGATATCACCGCCACATTTTTTGCTATACTGAAAGATAGATTATAGAAACAAGTATTCAAAAGTCGAACAAGTGAAAACTTCGAGCTTGCTTTTTCTTCGTCATAAAAATAATATTGTTTAGTCCTGTAATATAACGATGACACTACCGACCGATTCAACCACAGCCGAAGGATTGAAGAAATGCTTGCTGGAGGCAGACTTCGAAAAACTTATCAAAAAAGAATACGTCTGAACCATTTGAAGTCCTCTAGATGACGGTTCTACAGAAAAATTCAAACGGCTGGAACGTGGTAACCGACGGCGACCTCTTTCCAAATGTGCCGAAAAAGCTTCTCCAGACAGCTCCGCCACGACCCACGCTTCTCGGCTTGACAACGAAGGCTGTGAAGACTCCGGGTTTGGCTCTTTTTTGAAAGAAAACTAGTTTCAAAGTTGCAATTGATCCGGAAGACTTTTTTCCGAAGCCCAGAGACGTGAAGGAAAGGGACATGCTGAAATTCTTGAACGTTCGTGCTAATTTCTCGATCATCTTCATGAGATTCAGATGACGTTCGCATTTGCTGAGAACGATACCGAAACGCCGTTTGAGGATATTCTGGAGCAGTACGTCAACATAACTGGCAAAGACAAAGATGATGTCGACTGGCTTAAGATTGCTAATTCTGTTCGTTTTGAAGCTATGCAATAATAGAGGCTCCATTTTTTTTGAAAAACAACTCGTTCAGATCTTTTCCGACGTGACCGTAGTAGGTCGAGTGGCTAAAGAAGCAGAACATCTTGCGGAATTTGGCAATAAGCAAGTCTACTTATACGAACTAGACAACGACAACAATTTGGAAGACGTTTCAGGTAAAGATGCCTGTCATTAGCGGCAAGAAGAGTCTCACCTACATTCCTTCAGATCTTGATGTTCTCCTCTCGAAGGAAATAAATGCAGGACATCCTTTTCTCTCTTTAGTCACGAACTTTGCAAAGGATCTGTAAGTACATCTTCATTAGTTTTGTAAATTGAAATTATATTTCAGCGAGCCGGGAAACAACGGCCTCCCGTTGGACAAATCATGGCCATATATTCGTGTTGGAGAAAAAGATGTCGAAACGAAAGAAGGTTTCAGAAATTTCACTCGAAAGTGAGCATCATGAAGTTTCGAGCTTAACAAATACGTTCAGTATTTGGAACAGTGTTCTTGAAGCGCATCCTCCAGCACTGAATGATACTAGCGCCGAGAAGTTAATAGAGAAAGCTAAAGAATACACACAACCGGATATGGGTCTCTTTACGGAGGTTTGATTACTCTCGATTGCAAATCAACAATTTATTATTTAATTAGACAATTCTAACGACTTCGGGTCCTGTCAAAGGATTGCCTTTCCACGACGAAAATGGAAAGAAATATTCGTTGTACTTTGGAATTCCATATGCGAAAGCAGAACGTTTTGAGGTTTGTGCAACCGTGTTTTTATTCTGTAGATTATTGTATTATTTTGAGGACGAAAAATGGTTTCACGTTGTTGGCTAAATCGGGTTTTCAATCATTATAAATGGTGTTTAACTTGCAGAAACCTCAGTCGACAAACAGGACAGTCGCATCTGATGGTACAAGATTTGCTCCAGTCTGCGCCCAGTACGAGCCAATCAAGGAGGCGAATGAATATGGAATGTCCGAAGACTGCCTCACTCTCAACATCTTCACTCCAGCGAATGGGGTAAAAATTTGTGGCATGGGTTGAAAGAAAGCGGAAGCAAACACATACATATGATGACAAATCGATTTTTCAGAACGAGAAAGCGAACTATCCGGTGCTTTTCTTTATCCACGGAGGCAATTTGCAATCGGGAAGCGCGGCGCATTATCCCATCGCGGGAATAGTGAACAACCTCGCCTCTAAGGGAATCGTAGTCGTTTCAGTTCAGTACAGACTCGGCGTCTTCGGTTTGTCTTAGACTTTTCTACGATAAAAACAATTTGCAGGCTTCTTTACGACGATGACCAAGGAAGTTCCGCCAAATCTGGGCATCCGCGATCAACTTCAAGCATTACTCTGGGTCCGCGATAACATCGACAAGTTCGGCGGCACCAAAGAGAAGATCGTCGTGGCCGGCCAATGTTCTGCATCTGCACTCGCCGTTCTACCGAAGTTACCTCCCGGTATGCACGAGCTGCATCATTATTTTGATACTCTTTCGTTCTTCACCACAAATCACGCATCGTTTTAGATTACATACATGGAGTCGTGCTGCTGAGCTCTGCCGCTGAAGTGTGCTTTGATAACAATGACGGAGTGCGCAAAAACAGCGAAGAACTCGTGCTTTCGGTGAGCGATTCAACTGTTTTCCCCCATAATGCCTTAATAGTCGAGCACAAGAGCTCAGTAAGCTTTTCGAAGTCGAGATTTTTCCAGACGGAAAAAAACGCACAGAAAATTGGGCTTCAGCAGATACCTCATAAAAGCAGTATTTGACGATTTTTTTCAGCTCTGCAATATAACTCTGACGGCGAAAATCGATAATATTACTGCCGAAGAATTGAAAAATTGCCTACGAGATGCAGATTTCGGGAAGCTCGAAGATGCCAATAATGTGAAAATATTTTAACTGGTATTACAACTTCCTTTGATTTTTTCAGACAAATTCACCTGATTGGAACATGGTGGCAGACGGCGACCTCTTCCCGAATGTGCCGAAAGTGCTTTTCAAGACAGCGCCGCTACGACCGACACTTCTTGGCGTGACAACCAACATCGTGAACACTCTGGGTTTGCTTGCCAACGATTTTTTTCATTGTTTAAGATGATTCTCGGTTGGAAAACTTCTTCTCAAAAGATCCAGAAAATGTTACCAAGGAGGATGTGATAGACTTCCTGAATGTTCGCCAATTTCTTTCTAACAATACATATCTCCTTATTACAGACAACGCTTGGAATTGTTAACGGCGATGCAGAAGGGTTGCTGAATGCCATTGAGAACACGTACTCGACAAAAGACGAGCCCGGCAATGCAACAAAACCGGAACGTGATAATACGACAGAGTGGTTCAAGATTGCCGCTACTGTTTGTTTAAAAGCACTTATCTAATGGGAAAGAATTCAGCTTATCGACGAAGTAATCGTAGGCCGAGTAGCCAAGGAGGCCGAATGGCTGGCCCTTGGCAACAACAAGCAAGTCTATCTCTACGAACTTAGCAACGATGATTCTTTGACGAATCTTTCTGGTAAGAGATTGCCATGAAAATGATCATATCGTGCTAGACGTTGACATCCTCTTTTCCAAAAAAAGCAAGGCGGAGCATCCATTCCAATCCTTAATAGCGAATTTTGTAAAGGATCTGTAAGATTTTTTTAAAATTGTCACCATATAACATCTGTTGTACTATTTTAAGGCAGCCAAATAACGACAGCATTCCACTTAGTAGCTCCTGGCCGTATATTCGACTTGAAAGCAATGGCACCGAGAAGAAGCAGGAATTTAAAAACGATGGCAGAAAGTAAGAAGGACACTACTTGAGATCAACAACTTCCGGCAGAATTTGGAACAGCCTTCTCGAAAAACATCCGCCAATACTCAGCGACGATGCCGTCAAAGAATTAGCAGAGAAAGCCAAAGACTATGCGCTTGCTGAAATTAAGCCGCCAGGCATCGGAGAGGTTTTCGGTTTAATTTTGCGTCAAACTGTCTTACCTTGAAGATCATTTCAACGACGTCAGGTCCAGTGCAGGGAATGACATTCCAAGGAGAAGATGGAGAGGACTATCCAGTCTACCTAGGCATTCCATATGCGACAGCCACACGCTTCAAGGTTTGTAGTAAAAAAATCAGCAGAGATTTTCAGAAGTCGACGCCATCGAGATGGTCTGATCTTCTTGTCGCTACAAAGCATGGCCCCGTCTGCGCGCAGTTCCTGCAAAGTAGGCAGTCGGCGGCCTTTGGAATGAGCGAGGACTGCCTCACTTTGAATATATTCACTCCCCCGGCGACTGATGTAAGGGAGCCTGTTGTTTCTAAAAAAACGAGCTTCAGACGGAAAATTCGAACCATCCGGTTCTTTTCTTCATTCACGGAGGCAACCTTCAAACTGGAAGCGCGGCCCATTACCCGGTGGCTGGAATAGTGAACAACCTCGTCTCCAAGGGAATCGTCGTCGTCACTATTCAATACAGACTCGCCGCGTTTGGTTTGTCTTTAAAACTTTGGAGAAGCTCTATTTTAAGGTTTCTTTACAACGATGACCAAGGACTTTCCACCGAATCTCGGCATTCGAGATCAAATTCAAGCACTAAAATGGGTTCACGAAAATATTGGGAAGTTCGGCGGAGACTCACAGAAAATCGTGGTAGCAGGCCAGTGCTCCGCTTCCGCTCTCGCCATGTCTCCGAAAATTCCCGCTGGTAAGCATGACACACTGAACTTTTTTCCGCGAAAGCTTCCTATTTCGCTTTGTTGCAAACTTGATGTCATTCGTCATTTTAGCGTATGTCCGTGGTGTGATACAACTGAGCTCGGCCGCTGAAGTCTGTTGGGACGGCAGTTACGACTCCCAGAAAGCCAGTGAACAACGAGCGCAAGAGGTAGACAATTTTGAAGCAGCTTTTGTTTTTTTACATGGCTTCCACAGAAGTTTTTTAGTTCTGCAAACTAAAAATGTCTACGCCGGCCGATGGAGGCACAATCGAAAACTTATTGAAATGCCTTTTGGAAGCGGATTTCAAAAAGCTTGCTGAGAAAGGAAAAGTAACATCTTTATTACCGTGCCCAAAACTTATCATCCAGACAAATCTCTACGGCTGGAGCTTGGTAACAGACGGCGATCTCTTCCCGGATATCCCCAAAGAGCTCTTGAAGTACACCACACAGCGACCGACGCTTCTTGGTGTGACCGACAGTCTAATGGGCACTAATGGTTTGGTTAGCCTCTGCCATAATATTGCCGTAGAGGCTTCACGACTACAAAAATTCTTCTCGAAGGGACCCGAACAAGTTACAAAAGATGATGCGATCAACTTCTTGAAAGTATCTGATATTTTTGCTGATACGCGATGTTTTATAGAAAACGCTCTCATTCGCCGGCGACAAAATAAGTCAAATTTACATTGACCCTTTGACTAACACAACAGAAACTCCGGCAATGTGGTTCAAGGCTGCCCTCTCCGTATGTCAAAAACATTTTAAACATTTTACCGGTGAAAGATTTATTTTGGTTTCCGCTTTGTTGCCTTGAACCCAGATTGAATTAATTCCGCCAACATGAGAACTTCCAGGCTTATACAGACGCAACTTTTGTGGGTCGAGTTGCCAAGGAGGCGGAGCGCCTTGTCGCACGCGGCAACAAGAGGATCTTCCTTTATGAAATTGACAACGGTCCTGAAGAAAGAATGGTTTCAATGCAAGGCTTCACAGGTCTGCATAAATCAATAAATCTCACTTATTCACTTCAATTCAGAAGTTGGCTACGCCGACGATGCGGATCTTCTTTTTATGAACAATCCAAAAATCAATAATACGCTAGCTTGGATTGTTGGAAATTTTACCAAGAGCATGTAAGCCTTTCCGGACTATTTCCCATTCCGACATTAGACTTCCAATGAGCGGTAGCGTTCCGCTGGACACCAAAACTTGGTCTTATATAAAGGTCGGACAGGACAACTTGGAGATCAAGCAGGGATTCAAAGAACCGATTCGAAAGTAACAAATCGTATTTATACTGTAAGTTGTGCCTTCAGAATTTGGAACGACACTCTGGAAGCTCATCCGCCAGCACTTACCAGCGAACTCATCGATAAACTTGCTGCTGGAGCCAGCAAATATGCAGAAGAGGAGCTTTTCACGGCGGTTTTAATTATAATATTAAGAATGAAACATTTCTTTCCAAAAAAGGCTATCAAGACAACTTCTGGTTCAGTCAAAGGAATGTTCTTCCAAGCCACAGATAATAAGGGCTATCCAATCTACTTGGGCATTCCATATGCGACCGCACAACGATTCCAAGTAAGTATCTAGATTCAAAATGGGACTAGCAACGGAGTAAGGAGTTTCGGACACCTCGCGTAATAGGGGAAATATCTCTGTACGACCAGAAAATGAGAAAAAACATTGCAGAAGCCACAGCCATCTAGCTGGACGAAAGCTCGTGATGCTACGAGATATGCTCCTGTATGCGCCCAGTACGAGCAGAGTCCGGAATCGGAGGAATATGGAATGTCCGAAGAGTGCCTCACTCTCAACATCTTCACTCCTGTAAATCCGGTAAAACGTCGCTTTCAACAACCAGAAAACAAAAGTTACGATTTTGCAAGCAAAGTTTTCAGAATGAGAAGGGAGCCTACCCGGTGCTCTTTTTCGTCCATGGAGGCAACCTTCAAACTGGAAGCGCGGCCCATTACCCGGTGGCTGGAATAGTGAACAACCTCGTCTCCAAGGGAATCGTTGTCGTCACTATTCAATACAGACTCGCCGCGTTTGGTTTGTCTTTAAAACATCGAAAAAAGGAACTTCAAGGCTTCTTCACGACGATGACCAAAGACTTTCCACCAAATCTCGGCATTCGTGATCAAATTCAAGCTCTAATCTGGCTGCACGATAATATCGAGAAATTTGGCGGTAACCGATGGAGAATCATTTTGGCTGGCCAATGTTCAGCTTCAGCTATTGCAATGTCACCGAAAATATCAGCTGGTAAGTCCTTTTTACAATATATTGATAAAATCGTCAAACCAAGCATAAAATTTGAAAATATCGGAGTGATTTGAGCATATTCAATTTCTGAAGCGAGAAGTTGCATGGAAAAATATTACGGTCACCAATTTAGACGCTCTTGACGGAGTCATCGAAATGGGCTCGGCTGCGGAGTCTTGCTGGGATGGTAGTTATGGGTATCACAAGAACAGTGAACAACGAGCATTTAAGGTGCTATTTTTCTTTGATCACATTTGTTCCAGCATTGTAACATAACGATGAAACTTCCGGCGGATTCACCGACCGTCAAAGAATTAAAACAATGCCTTCAGAAAGTGGATTTCAAGGAGTTTGCTGAGGAAGAAAAGGCTCAAAACATTGTATTGTGTTAATCATTGCTTATTCAGACAAACTTCTATGGATGGAACTTGATAACGGATGGCGATCTCTTTCCCAATCTCCCGAAGGAACTTCTCAAAACGGCACCAAAACGACCCACTTTACTCGGCGTGACTAAAAATGCCATAGGCAGAAAGGGCTTGCTTTTTCATCTATTAACTTTCGATTGTTAAGAAGCGGCCGTTCGACTGAAAAATTTCATCTCAAAAGAACCTGAAGAGGTCACGAAAGAGGACGTGATATCTTTCTTGAACGTCAGTTGACTGCTGTCAAAAAAGAGTTCATCCTGCAGATGGCACTATCATTTGCTGGAAGCCGCAAGGAGGCAGTGTTGAAAAACATCACGGAGATTTACATCGATCCTAAGATCAAAAAGGGAGACGCTCCTCCGACATTTTTCAAGATAGCTCTAGACGTATGTATGCAGGGGCCGTAGCAAATGGTCGCCATAGAGGAGCCGCCATACGCTATGGCGCGCCATAAAAATGCTCAAAGCCTAGAAATTGGTTGAAAATGAACGCACAAGTATGGAA
>JAQIXL010002401.1:0-13254 GCA_034700245.1 Poikilolaimus oxycercus | reverse complement strand
AACCGCATCAAAATCGGTTGAACGGTGGACGAAAAATCGATTTCTCAAATCGTCAGAATCAAATGGAACACCCTGTAAAATGCTTGCCGACTTCTTAGAGGCTGTTCGCATGCTCTTATGGTCTGGCAGAGAAGTTCTAATGAATTCACCAGCCGTCTCAAGAGTGCTAAAACGGACGTTTGCTATCCTGAAGTCATATCACTTTTACTAGCATCTATTACTTCGAATCTCTTATCGTCTTCCCCCTCTTGTGTAACATGTCGAGGCATGATGCTGATAATACTGGTAAGAAATTAATTCATACGCTTTATTGGTGCCTATTGAAGAAGGAGAAGAAGTGCAGGCGGACGATCGCGAATTTCGGAAGCCCAAAGTTGAACCTAAAGAGGAGCTTAGTCTGATCGACCCTCCATCAACAGACGATGACGACGATGTCAAAACATTCGACTTTGGCGAACTGCGAAGCGCTCAGATCGCGTTGATGTTTCTTGAAGAGGAATTAGCTGATGTTCATGTCGAAGTGGCAGGCGAGCGTCTTCCCTGTCACCGCAGGCGAGCGTCTTCCCTGTTTTTCTGCAGTCACCCGATGGACGCAAACTTTGCGCACTGATCGATCTCTCGACAATCGAACATTCGGATCTTCTACGGGTTGTTCGACCATCCAGACTGTTCACCGCCGAAGAAATTCTTGATGGAATGGAAAAAAGTGGACCATGTTTAAGCGGAGAGCATGACAGGCTGCTTCGAACGTTTCAGGACTGATCATTTGCTTAAATAGAGAACTGATCAATATGTTGGAGGACTAAAAACGTTAAATAAACTCTCTGATGTGAATTGTGTGACTTCACATTGGATGCGTTCAAAAACTTCTGCTCTTTCCACACGACTACACTACACAACTTTGCATTGTACGACATTTAAAGATGGGCTTCCCGCCGTTTACGATATTCGTCCTTGCCAACATCTGCTAGCATCTTTATCGCTGTGCTAGCATTCCCTGTTTGTTAATCGTTTTTATGGCATGCCGGTATCTCTCGGAAGTTTTGAGAGTACCGTCGTGCACCTTAACCCAAGTGAGTCTCTTTTTCGAAAACCAATTTCTCGATTAGACGAACCAACGTGGCTTGATCATAGAGAAAAGGGACAAGCGGAAATTCACACTCTGTTCGAAAATGGAACGCTATCGGATGTTACTATATCTATTTGTGGACAGACCTTCGCCGTTCATCGTCTAATTTTGGCCGCAAGCTGTGAATATTTCCGTGGTCTCTTCTACTCCGGCTGCAGGGAACAGTTTGAAGACACTGTTGTACTCGATGACGAGCCACTCGAAGCCTTTCGTCTAATTCTTAAGTTTGTCATGAACGAGAAACCTAGCAAACTTTATATTTTGCAGATATATTTACTCCCGAGAACTCGAACTTCATGAACTCGGTGACGTTATTATCGATCTCCTTGGCTTGGCACATAAGTACGGATTGCACGAATTAGAGAAGGAAATTGCCAATTTTCTTCAGGCAAAATTTTCCCCGATAAAACTATGAGCAGCCGTCTTTTAGGGAGAGCTAAATTGCAAAAATATCTGGAAAATCATGGAAGCATCTGTTCTCTACTCACAATATCAACTGTGCGTCAAATCCATGCAATTTGTCGTACGGCACCGATTTGACATATTCTATGATGAGGTTGAAATTCAATTAATTACGAATTTTATTGTTTTTCAGCATTATGTCCATCTCAGTCTGACCACGTTGCGTTTCTTTCTGCTCAACTCTATGGTCAAATTGCGTGTTGAGGAGGATCTGAAGCTTTTTATGGTGTCTAACTGGCTGAAAACGAATCCCGCCCTGGAGACGAAGGATCGCGATAGTATTCTGGAATTACTGGACTTGTCGAAATTCTCAGCAAACGAGTTGCTATTGAAGGTTCGACCTTTGGGCCTCTTCTCCGAATCGCGAGTCATGGAAGTTTTCCAAGAAATGAGTGAACCAACTTGTCTTCAGCTTCGCGTGCTACCAAACCCGCGAACTGGTAAGAAATGGAAAAATGGTGTTTACTTAATATTTTACAGAGCGAGTTCTCGCAGACAAGGTCAACATTCTCCATGATGCCGACTTGGTGAAAGAGAGTGCGCTTTCGCCCTCGCGATATCCCGGATCAACGATTATCGAGGTCTATTCGAATCCGTACTGCCACAATCATTAATAAGCCCATTTAGTTAAAGCACACGTTCCTCATCAACAAGATTTGCCTCACGCTGAAGCCAATGGTCAAAGCTCGTTATATAATTCAAATCGGCACGGAAGCAGGAAAGGAAATGACAACTGTTGCCAATCATCAACGTTATTGGTGTCGGCTGAAGCAGACAATATTCTTTGCTCCACAGTCAGCGAAGTAAGGCTTTTTCTTGATATTATGATTCATTCAGAATGATCATTATCTTTTACACGGGAAAACCTATTGTTGACGATCAAATTGAGGTGTTTTACAGTACAGAAAAAGTGCCGCGCTATTGTCCTATCTTTGGATTTCAAGGTAACCTTCACTTGTTGGCGTCGATAGAACGTTGTTCTTAAGAACCGTCTGAAAACATTGCAACTTATAAACACTTCACTGTGGCTTCGATGAATGACCAACCTGCTTCGGATATACTTTGCAAAATCCCAATGAGGGATTCGGTTACGGTGCCTTTTCATGGATCGATTATTATTCTATTTCCACAGCCTTACGTGATAAGATCGCTAAGGCAAGTTGACGTGTTATAAGCCCTCACAGCGCCATATTTCAGCTTCTTCCTTCTTGATGGTGTTCAGTGCTATATTGTCGAAGTAGGCGCTGTTGACAACGGTTGGAAGCGCATTAGCGAGAATGTGTGCAACACTACTGGGTGAGTAAATCCTTACAATTTAGTTCATTGTTGAACTTTCAGCGGTGTTCAGAGACTCAACTTCAAGCCAGTTGCCACAAATTGTGTTCGCATTCGTCCAGTCACCGTGAGCGTCTCACTTTTGGCCAAAACTGACGCTTTAGGGTGCTCTTCGGATTCTTCACTTTGCGTGCCCTGCGGACTTGGATGGCGAGTAACATCATCGTGGACTATTTTTTTGTTGCTGACGCTTGCACTGCATTGTCCTGTATGACGACATTCTGTGGTTCATGACGCAAGAAATTGAAAATTAAAAATCGTTTTCTTTCTTGTGTATCGGTCGAAGTTGAAGCCAGTTTCTCTTCCATCGTCCGTCGCCCTTATCACTTGCACACCGATTTATTGCCGGTCGCGTGACCGCGCCAGGCTTTGAAACGTTGTGAGCCTTCAGCCTTGTTTTCTCTCTGGACTAATACGTTTGCTTTCGAAATGTCACAGAGCGACAACGGTGATGGCGAGTTTTCTAAATGATGAATTTTGATCTTCCCATTCAGACTTTCATGACGACCGTGACGATGACGACTATTCGGACAGGCAGAATGGAGATAACTCTTCCGATTATGACGATCGCGGCCACTTTGACGACGACTTCTACGATCGATACGACCAATTCGATCAGTTCGATCAATATGATTATGATGATGATGACGCGGAAGACAACTATACGGATGCTGTTACTGGAGGGACCATCTCAACGTCGGACAGCATGACAATTTTCAACCTTGAAAATCTACGAAATAAACAGGTCGCATCGATGTACCTTCAAGAGGAATTCGCCGATGTTCACATCGAAATCGAAGGCGAGCGTCTTCCGTGTCATCGATGCATTCTTGCTTCAAGCTGCGATTACTTCAAGTTCGTCAGCTACATTGTGTCTGAATCTTTAGGGTGCTCTTCTTTGGAGGCATGCAAGAGCAGTTTCAGACGGTTGTGTCGCTGCATGACGTGTCACTGAAAGCCTTCAAGGCTATATTGGGGTGAGGAGAAATCAGCGTTTTACGAGCAAATGCTAAGCTTTATCTATACTGGAAAGCTTCAAGTTGATGAGGAAGAAGACGAAATAATGGATATTCTGTCGCTCGCGCACAAGTACAATCTACAGCAGCTGCTTCGTCTACTGAAATTGCGTGTAGCGGTGACTAGAGTAGTTGAAGCGTTATCATTCGTAGACAACTATGACACCCGAGGACGTGTGTTCAACTCTGGATCAGGCTTTCCTGCTATCCTTGGACGAAGTTATCGCGGCTTGCAGAGAGTGCATTGTAGAAAGCCCCAATGATGTGCTTGAAGACGAGGTCATTTTTTTCGAGTCTAATATTTTCTGCTGTTTCAGAACTTTAACACACTGTCCTCCAGAGCTGTTGAGGAAATAATTGCAACCTGCAAGGAGCACGTGAAAGGCGTCGAAGTTTTCAACAGTGTTCGACGATGGATTCAAGAAAATGGAACCGTAAGTAGACTCGTATTGCAAAACTCTCAAATAGTCTCCGGATCGCGACAAACTTCGCGCGCTCGTTGACCTTTCAGAAATTGAGCACGCCGATCTGCTTCGCGTGGTTCGGCCATCGGGATTGTTTTCTTCGGACGAAGTTCTGGATGCCATGGAAAAATGCTTGGAGAACGAGGAGGCGAATGATGCAGCGGAACCTGTGCCTCCAGTGGAGCCTGATCAACCTAATCTCGGTGTTACGTGTGCGTCTTGATGAAAAGTGTGAGGTCGCTATGGGCATGTTTAGAAAGTTGTGCATCAATGTTTTGGTGAACTGGAGATAAACAAACATTCCCAACATGGATTTCGGCGGAAATCCACTTTGTACCTCGATCTCCACTGCTCAGCAAGTATTGTAGTCGATGACTCACATGCAAGTAGTGTTAAAGATGCGCCAACAGAGAGCCGTATTCAATTGGCCTATGCACGACATTTAGTCTCGCAAAAGCGGCTGATGGTTTACGAAATTGTTACATTCCTTGAGGCTCGTTACATTATTTGTTTTACCTTTCGTATCGTTACTCAAGCTATTATTGTACATACTTGCGCCTTCAGAGGCTCGCTTATAGGATGCCGATGACAGTCGAGGACTGGCTTGCCAAAACCTTCGTAAAAGTGCTGACCGGTAAGGTTTTAGTGATTTTCGAACACTTTTAGTGGTGACCAAGCATCTTGATCATACTCATGTGGGTCAGGCACAGATTGCTGCCCTCTTCCACAAAAATGACCTCACAGATGTCTCCATATTAGTCAAAGGCGAAGTGTTCCCTGCTCACCGTCTCATTCTGGCTGCCAGCTGCGATTTCTTCAGAGGGCTCTTCTACTCGGGCTGCAAGGAACAATTTGAGCTAACGGTTGAACTTAATGAACCACCGAAAGCTTTTCAAGTCATTCTCAGGTGTGCTTGTTTTTATTTTCCAGAACAGAAATCCAGATACATTTATACGAGGAAACTCGCCCTTCACGATATTGAGGCTGACATTCTTGAAGTTCTTGAACTGGCGCACAAATACGGCTTGAAGCATCTCGAGCAGGAAATTGTCGAGCATCTCTCGGTGGGTTGAAGTAAAAAACTTTCACTGAGGCTGTTTTAAGGGACAAATGACGACGAAAAATGTTTGGAAGTTGTTGAAAGTGGCTTTCTTGTATTCACTTAAACCATCGAGTGAAGCTTGTGCCGGCTTTATAGCGATGCATTCACACGAATGCTTTGCTCAAAAAGTAACGAACGACAGCCAAAAAAGATGGTTTAGGATTTCTACGACGCAAACATAGCGACACTTCGCACGCTTTTCTTGAATAAGGCGTTTAGCGATGCACTCTTTGAAACAACAAAGTTTACAGCTCTCAAAGCCTGGCTTGATAGGAATCCACAAGTGAGTCCCTGCTACAGTTTTATTTGTCAAACTTTTTAGACAGCGGAGCGAGAGACAGTTCTCGAACTTCTACGACTTGAGAAGTTTTCGGCAAACGAGCTATTTTCGATTATTCAGCCATCTGGTTTGTTCTCCGAGGCAAGCATTCTACGTGCGTTATCGCATAACATGAAACAGCTCTCGGCGATCCCTCGTGAAAATATTCCAAACATAGATGCACCAGGTTTGAGCTACAATATTTCCAAATACTCATACCGAGCAAATGTTTCAGCTGATCCTAATGTTAAGGTCATTCGTGACGTGAATTTATTCACAGGAAACCGCGTCGAGCAGTTTCAAAACAGCGGCACAACGACAAGCTTAGCGGTTCGCTCATAACTCTTAAAAAACTTTCTCTTCAATTTCAGATGAAGGATGTCTTCATGGCAAATAAGATCCGTGTTGTGCTTCCACACCTTTCCAGGGCTCAGTACAAGATTCAGATCAGTCAAGACAACAAAAGCTGGACCTCGGTGGCCGATTTTTGGCAATATTGGTGTCGCTCGACACAAAATATCTTCTTCGCAGCTCAGCCAATGAGGTGCTTCGCCTAAAAGGCTATTTATCTTGCGCAACACTGCAGATTTGTGAAAATAACCTACGAGTGTGGCTCGACGCTTGCGGAGAGAGTCGAAATTTACTTCACCAGGGAGAATATTTCCCGACATTGTCCACTGTTCGGATTTCAAGGTGTCTTTCTTCAAAATGTAAAAACACTTTAGAGCCGAGTGAAAATATCGCGACAATTGCCAATGGTGTCGTGGTTGTCGTGAACGATCTGCCTGAAAACGGAATGATCAACGGTAACCCGGAAAACGGAGAAACGATTGGCGAGTCTTGGAAGTCTATCTTTGTTCTCCTTCCACAACCATATGTTCTTGGTTCTCTTAGGTGCCTTATTCTTGTAGAATAATTTCCTCACTTTCTAGACTGCTGCTGAATGGCTCGCCTCCACATTGCTACGACATCGATGTGGGCACCTCGGGTGGAGGCTGGCAAAATATTGTTTCACGAAACAGAGATCAAAAGTAGGAAACAACTTACAATTTGGATGCATTTCTGGTTTAGCGGCTGGCACATATTCACTTTCGAACCTATTCCCATTTGTTGTTTTCGAATTGGTCCCGTGAAAGTGAGTCTAACAATTCGAAATTAAAATCCTGTAAATGAACTTTCAGCCTCTGGATATCGGACACTTTGAATGCCCTTCAAGCGTCAAGTAGAAAGCGGATGCATGAGCGATTGTCTCAATCTCCGTCGACGCTTCAAGTTACGCGTCTTTCGAACTTTGAATACCACATTTCTTTGCCGACTTTACATAGCTAATAAAACTCTTCTTGTGAACGAAAATGTGATTCGAAGCTTTATTGCTTGACCTAATAGGAGCACGTGCGCTTTTAGCCGCTCTAGTGCATGTGGCGATGACGGTGGCGGTGACGGCGCACAATAGCCGACGAGCGAGGTGGGCACGGGCAGTACTCGGCATCGTGTCCGGGCTCTCCAGCTCCTCCAGGGGGTCCAGGATTTCCAGGGGCTCCAGGTCCACCGGCAGGTCCGGGAGGTCCGGGAGGTCCGGGGGGTCCATCGGGTCCGGGTCCACCAGCGCCATATCCAGGCTGGCCAGGGGCACCAGGACCTCCATCGGGTCCAGGGGGTCCAGGGGGTCCAGGACGACCGGGTCCAGACTTCTGTCCGGGAGCTCCGGGCTGTCCAGGTCCTCCAGGGGCTCCAGGCCCACCAGCGGGTCCAGGATCTCCAGCGGGTCCAGGTGTACCAGCTCCGCCGCTTCCGGCAGGTCCAGGGGCTCCGGGCTGTCCATCAGGGCCAGGAGGACCGGCAGGTCCCGCGGGACCAGCAGGTCCAGCTCCACCGCCGGAGCAAACTGGGCAAGGAGCAGGCCCTCCGCAGTCACCACCAATCGAGTTTCCAGCGGGACCAGGGGGTCCAGGCTGTCCAGCATCTCCGGGTCCACCTGGTGCTCCAGGAGGTCCTGGGGGTCCGGGAGGTCCAGGTGGGCAAGATGGCTGAGCTGGCTGGCACTGGCAGAAAGCGGGAAGTCCAGCCTGGCGCTTGTCGAAGCTTCCAGTGCGAGACGATCCGCGATGATGCTTGTGGTGGTGGTGAGTGGAGCGAGCCTCGCGGAAAATGGAGTCGAAGGGGGTCTCCTTGCGGCTGGGAGGGAGGACCTGAGACTGGGTGGTCATCAGGTCGGTCCAGGCGGCATCAGTCTCAGTTCGGAAGTACTGAAGACTGTCGCGGATCTCATCGTGAGCCTCGTTGATGACGGAGTAGAGCTGCGGGACGACGACGAGGACGGCGACGATGGAGATGGTCGAGACGAGGGCCGAGATCCCGATGAGCACCTTCGCTTCCAACATCTTGGAGGTGCTGGAGTGCTGCCTGCCTCTTCTCACTTGCCATCCTACTTTTATATTCGAGTCAAGAGGCGAATTCGGGAATTGAGGCGGCGACCCCGAAACCTGTCCATTGTCCCCGTTGCCGTGAGTGTTCGGTACGTGTTCTAGAGGTTTCTGCGGGGTTGCTGGCGGCATGACCGCTCCTCCTCGAAGCTGAACAAAGGAAGGTTGACGCGGGGTCGAAGGGTCTTTTTGTGGTCGTCTCGTCCTGGTTTCACAAGCATTCTTTCTTCAATAAGAAGCCCCTTCTCCCTTTCAAGAGGACGCTTGAAACGTGTCAGATGCTTGAAGGAACAAGAAAAGCGGCGGCCGACGAGGAGAAGGGCGCGGTTCCACTTTCCCCTGTCCCAAGTGGGTCATCGAGCAGTGAAGAAGGGGCACCTTTGTTTGCTTTTTCTAATGGCTTCCTGGCGCCTCAGCGTGCTGACGGCCACAATGGGAACAAAGGAAGCTGGAAGGAAGAACAAAGGATGAAGGAGAGGTATTGTTTGCCGTTGGAGCATCTCGACTCTTCATAGAAACGTTTCATGTTGGTGTCAAGAAGCTTTTGACATTTCGGGCAATTTCTTCTAGAGTAATAAATGTCGCCCCGTTTCCAATTTGCTAGAAATAGAAAGCGGGCAAGTTTCATTAACAATGCATCGAATCGCTAGAGGGCGCGTGATGCAGCAAAACCTCGTCGTTTCGCCCTCTCTGTTTTGTCTCTCCTCAAGCGACCTCAACGAAAAGCGTGTTCTGGACAAAATGAACGTGGGAGCGTCAGCGGGCGTTGTTGCAAAAAGCTCGCCGCTTCTTCCTTCGACCCCTTTCTCTTGCTGGAACAAATGGTCACGGCTACAAGGAGAAGCTTCCCCTTTCTCCTTTCTTCTCCCTCCGCGAGACCTTGGAGAAAGCACCGTTAATGTGTCAAAAAATCGAGGTGAAACCCTTCCTGCTTTGTTTAAACGGTCCATATAAGCCAAGGGTGAAGCATTAGAAGCATCAACCTCGAGCAGCTTCCAGCTCCTCCAGGAAGATGTTGGAAGCGAAGGTGCTCATCGGGATCTCGGCCCTCGTCTCGACCATCTCCATCGTCGCCGTCCTCGTCGTCGTCCCGCAGCTCTACTCCGTCATCAACGAGGCTCACGATGAGATCCGCGACAGTCTTCAGTACTTCCGCACTGAGACTGATGCAGCCTGGACCGACCTGATGGGAACTCAGGCCCTGGTCACTCCTCCTTCGAGGGCCAAGGAGAACCCGTTCGACTCCATCTTCCGCGAGGCTCGCTCTACCGGCCACCACAAGCATCGCGGATCATCTCGCACAGGTCCCTTCGACAAGCGTCAGGCTGGCCTTCCCGCCTTCTGCCAGTGCCAGCCAGCTCAGCCATCTTGCCCACCTGGACCTCCCGGACCCCCTGGACCTCCTGGAGCACCTGGAGGCCCCGGAGACGCTGGACAACCTGGACCCCCTGGCCCCGCTGGAAACTCCATTGGCGGTGACTGCGGAGGACCTGCTCCTTGCCCTGTCTGCTCCGGTGGTGGAGCTGGACCTGCTGGACCCGCGGGACCTGCCGGACCTCCTGGACCTGATGGACAGCCCGGAGCGCCTGGACCTGCCGGAAGCGGTGGAGCTGGAACGCCTGGACCCGCTGGAGATGCTGGACCCGCTGGTGCGCCTGGAGCTCCTGGAGGACCTGGACAGCCCGGAGCCCCCGGTCAGAAGTCTGGACCTGGAAACCCCGGACCTCCTGGACCTCCCGGACCCGACGGAGCTCCTGGTGCTCCTGGTCAGCCCGGATATGGAGCTGGTGGACCCGGACCCGATGGACCCCCTGGACCCCCTGGACCTCCGGGACCCGCCGGTGGACCTGGAGCCCCTGGAAACCCTGGACCCCCTGGTGGAGCTGGAGAGCCTGGACACGATGCCGAGTACTGCCCCTGCCCACCTCGCTCGGCCGTCATGGCTCGTCATCGCTCTTAGAGTCTTTCCTTCTCGGCTGCTTTCTATCCAAAGCAGTAAGAATAAAAGTAGTTCCAATATATTTACGTTCACTATCTGTCAGACATTATTGAGCGAAAGTCAAGGTGGTCTTTTCGCAGGACAACTACGACATTTGAGAAAAGAAGTGTTTTTCCGAACATCTTGCAAGAAATGATGAGCTCACTCAAGATCGTCATCTTCCGTCCTCTCATGCCTGTTTTCACGTGGAATGAAGAAGCTCATTGTGTAAATTGCTAGTTGTAGCAAGTCGGCGATTGGCTTGTTTGGAGTGTTGTTGAATGGGCTTGATGCCTGTGCGGATGCCCGGGCTGCTCGTTCCATAACGGTTTCAAAATCAAAGCGACCCTCTCTCCAGGCCTTCACATCTCGTAAGGGATTGCTTGCAGTGTTTGGAGTTACTTTAGCTTTGACGTCTTCCTTGCGAAGACCTTTGAATCTGTTTTCTAGTTCATAGAGGATAAAAGTGTCTGGATATAACTTCGTTAGCTCTCGAATCTCTTCTTCCAACAGTTTCGCATCGTTCAAATGGAAAATGAGGCCTTTGAGTTCATCACTCACCCAGGCCCAACTCCGCTGTTTTTGTGAAATTTCTGCCACGCGTTGTCGGTAGTGCAGAACTTGATCGTCGAGAGTTTCGAAGCCTGAGTTTAACGCCCGAAGCTCCTGGTCGTGTTTCCAGCGAAGTGTAAAAAGTTCAGGATGCATGTTGGCAAGACGCGGACCGAATGAAAATTCAATCACTTTGTCGATGAGCGAGATGGCCAGCTTTGCGTACTCAACGCGTTCTTCATCTGTTCGATCCTTAAATGGCCTTGAACTGAAATACACTTGAAGTGGTTGACAAGCGCCGAGAATTCGTTCTCTTTCAATGTTTGCCTCGTCGATTAGGTTGGACTCAAAGGCTTTAAGCCAGAGTCTTATTCGTTCTGAAAAATCTTCTTGTTCACCAGCGGCGGCAATCGCCGACGTCACAGAATTGTATTGGAGCTTATTCTTCGCCGAATTAATCACGATTTCGAGTTGTTTTGTGATTTTGAAGTGTCGATCGCGAAGTTCTGTGCTCATTGAGAAGACATCATTTCTTGCCGCGACGGCTTCTTGAAGAATTGCTTCCATTTCTTGAATTTGTGCCTCCATTGGCAAATCACCAACGCAACGCCACATTCCAGAAATACGATCCGGGTGAGCAGCCGAATGGTTTTGATAGGCTGTGCGTGTTTTGGCAAAACACTCAGCCTCATCATCAACGATTTCGGTGCTCGGGAAATAGTAAGCGAAGTCTTTGGCCGCTTGCAAGAGCAGCATGTGGACCTCAGCGATTCTATGTAGCGGCAATGCTTTCTCTTTAAGTAGCAATTCCACTACTGGCCTTAAAAGTCGAAGCAGATCTGCTGAACGATCCTCTTTTAGCGAAGAGCTATAAATCAAGAGCTCCTCACATTCTGCATTGATGAGCGATATGCCACTCTCGAGCATTGTAAGCCACGAACGAAGGCATTCTTCGATTCGCTTTGCTGCTGCTGCCATACGAGCCCGAGAAAGCAGCGCTTTTCGAAGTTCATTCAAATCTAGCCAATTGAACTGGCTGGTCAGTCGCCTACCTGGAGCAAAAGGAAACACGCTGTCGGCCAAGAGCTCGGCTGCGGAAGGTCGACTTTCTGGATCTGTCGAAAGCATTGCAGCAATATAGTTTTTAGCTGCAACGCTAATGCGCTGGTCTAGTTCTTGGTCAAATTCTGGAGGAAATTTCGTTGGAATCTGAGTTTGCAATAAAATCGGGCAAATTAAAACGCGCACCTTTGCAAACGCGAATGTAAGCCGATCCTGATTTTGTTGACTGCTGAGAGACAAAGAAAGAACACATTCGAACAAGGTGAGACCGAAGCTGCAAAGACAATTCTCTCGACCATTTCAGGTAAAACACACCTGTAGATATCAATCTTGTTTGTGTAATCGCTGCAAATAGCTTCTGGGGCCATGTAGAGCGTAGTACCCATGCCATATGTATGCCGGGTGGTTTTAGCGTTCGCAACAAGTCCGAAGTCACCCAATTTGGGGATGCTTTCTGGTGTAAGCAAGACGTTTTCCTGAACCGTTTTGCTTCAAGGAAAACAGACCGGTTTGACATCGCGATGAATAAGGCCTTGATCGTGAATGTACTTTAGCGCTGACATAATTCCTCGCAAAAGAACGGCTAATTCATCCGCGCGATCAACGAAGACACAGTTCTGAATTGCCGAACGAAGCGATCCGCTACCGCAAAATTCCATTTGAATGTAGAGATAATACTTTGATCCGACCTACAAAACTGAAGTGCATTTGTAGGCGTACCTGCTCCATCCACGAGGTGTGATAGCG
Source organism: Poikilolaimus oxycercus (assembly GCA_034700245.1). Lineage (NCBI taxonomy): Eukaryota > Metazoa > Nematoda > Chromadorea > Rhabditida > Rhabditidae > Poikilolaimus > Poikilolaimus oxycercus. The sequence goes on along the minus strand of JAQIXL010002401.1, from coordinate 665 downwards.
CACAATATTCTTATGAGACAAACGCGTAATTAGCTCCACTTCGACGAGTGAGATTTCTTCGCCTAACAAAGATATTTGGGTGCATTTCACGGCGTACTTCTCTTTGTCGACTTTGTGTCTGAAAATATTGACGTTTCTTGAGAAGCATCTTACTTGCAGAGAAGAACCGTTCCAAAAGCGCCCTCACCGAGAATTTTCAAACCGTAAAATTCGGCATTGAAACGCTCGGAGACAGAAAACGGCCAAACGTCTAGTTTGCCGGTCATTTCGACGTGAAGTCCGCAGGGCGACGCGCCCGTGGTCCCCGGAGCGAAATGCTTTTGGAATGATCGAGCGTCCCGGAGGCGGCGGCAACGCGAGCCTACGTGGACAGCGACGTGCCCTTATCAACGGCGATTTTGCGTCGTAATAGGGGGCTAAAACAGCCGCGGCGCACCCAACCTTTCTGCCAATGTTCACTGCTTCTACTAAAAAGTCTGCCATTTTTGGGCTTCCCAGTCACCATTTCCAAAAGTGGTCATCATGAGCAGGGGTGTTAAGCGGGCCGGGCCGGCCCGGGCCGGCCCTGGGCTGGCCCGGCCCGGCCCGAGCCCGCCCAGAAAAGTTCGGCCCGGCCCAAGCCCGGCCCGGGCCCGCGCTGTGAAAATCGGCCCGGCCCCGGCCCG
>JAQIXL010002400.1:0-13258 GCA_034700245.1 Poikilolaimus oxycercus | reverse complement strand
TTTAATGGCCTTTGTTCACAGGCGCCGCTTTTCCATCGGTCTTAGCCACTTGATCGAAAGTGGTTCAGCCTCTGCTATCGCAAAAAAATGTTTACTTCTCAAATTGTTTTTTTTAAAGTTACTCTAATTATTGTAGGCATTCCGCGTCTGCATGCACTTTCAACTATAAGCTCAATTTCCTTAGAAGTGCTCAGTTCTCTGAGTTGATGATGGATCAATGGTCGATAAATGAATCAGAAAATGAAGAGTCTCGACCTAAGCGTCGCGGCAGAATCTTGGCCGTTTTGTTCGTAGTGATTGTGCTTGTTGGAGCCGTTGCCACCGTCGCCGTCGTCGTTGCAACTGTAGACCGTTCAAGTTCAAATTTACTTCTTTATCGGTAAATGAATTTAGGTCAAGACCTCACTGATATTGTGTTTGTCACACCGGCGTTGAATTCTGCGTCGAGGTCTGTCAACACTCTATCAGCTACTGATTCGGACGAAGAGTGTTGGAACACGGACAATGTGAGGCCAGACAGAATCAATTATGCTGCTTGCAGATTAAAATGGTCATTGCGCAAACTCTAACCGATTTGGCCAAATCAAACAAGACCGTCCAGTTTCAATTTTATTCGGATGGAATGGATCTAACGGCAAGGCAGAATATCTCGGAAGCAATCGCTTTCATTGAAACTGTCACAACAGTGGGACAAGGAATTCCGAGTCAAACAACGTTGGCCCAAGTGGAATAGTGAAAGTTTTAGGGCTCTTCAAAACTTCAAATCGCAAAGCACAGTACTTTTTATTCCTTGTAGTGAAGCTTACGAAGGATCAACGTAGGGTTGTTTCCAGGTTTTATTTGTTGACTTAGTGCTGGAACTCATACTGCCGATATTGAGGGAGCCTCGGAAGTACTGAACAGTCGATCGAAAGATACAAGAAATTTGATCATTTTGATTTCTCGCGAAATCGACAATGCTTCGATTCTCGCTAACTATAGCATTAGCGGCTCTAATGTGTTTTCGATAGGTTCAGAAACGAACCTTACAGATATTCCTGGTGCTGTCGCCGGGCTCATTGGTATGAAATTTCTTGAAGCCAAGAATGGATGCATTTAGTCGGCTCGTCAACGCCTTTCCCGCCAGTTATTATAAACTCGACTGCCGGGACACAAGAAACGACTCCGGCGAACGTCCAAACGACCTTGCTGATAAGTGGCAGGACAACGACGGCTGCTACGCCCTCTTCACTGCCAAACTCTTCTACAATTTCCTCGAAGCCAGTGGCGACAAGCACAACACCCAATCAAGCTGGTTCAGCTTCCTCACCGATTTCGGAATATTCTCGCAGCTCCAATCCGACCGTTAGTACCGAAGTTAGTGCAACAACAGGCACATCAGTTACTCGATCCACGATCTCAACCATTTCAAGCGCAGCAACTTCTGGAACAGGGACCATCTCAACGATCAGCTTGTCACAGTCGACCTCCGCGACAATGATAGGATCAACTGCATCACTGAGTGGTTCAACAGGCGCACCGCTGTCTACGAGTAGTCCGATATCATTTCTAACTAGAACAACTCTCAGCGAATCCAGCAGCACAGCTACAGTTTCCTCCTCATCCGCGAGCATTTCGATCTCATCAACGACGCCTGGTTCAATTACCACTGGAACAAGCGTGTCAAGCTCTTTTTCATCGCCAACATCGTCGGAGGGCGTAGTTACGCATTCTGCGTTTACTGCGAGTGGATCTCAAAGCACTGCAGTTGACCAAAGCTCTAGCTCAACTTATCCGGGAAGTGTGCCTACCCTTCTGACGTCGACCAGCACGAGTGGTTCCCAAGTTAGTGGTTCGAGCCCTTCATCGGCCCAAACATTGCCATTTGAAAGTACAATTGCGACTTCATCAAGCCAATTCATGACAACAGCGCTAGAATCAGAAAGTTCTGCGTTTGTAACAGGCACAAGTGGGACAACGTCTAAAGGTTCACTGACAGGGGAGACTGGATCGGCAGGATCTACAACAACAGGAAATGCAGAAAGCTCCAGCAGTCTGATACCAAGCGCGTCTAGTGAAGCTATTCTTTCAACTACGACTAATTTGGTCAGCTGGATTAGCGAGAGAAGCACAAGCGGAGGGCAAATTACGAACCAGCCAACAATTGCTCTAACCGCCTCATTGGAGACGGGCGCTACCGAACCAGTTGTAACTTCAGCTGAAGGCTCCTCATTTAGTCACTTGACAAGAGGCACAAGTTACTCGGAGGCAAACACAAATACCGAAGTGACGTTATCTGGTTCCTCAAAGTCAGATGAAACTGCTGCCACGGTGGAATCAACTATTGTGAATTCAGTTCCATCGATAGCGTCAACGTTTGTCGCTACTACAAAAAGTACGTCGGAATTGAATACTAATACGGAACCTTGGGAGTCAACAAGTGTCTTATTCAGAACCTCAACGTTTGCGGTAGAGTCGTCGAAAACAACAGAAACAAGCACGCAAGGAGAGCACGTTTCGGATTCAAACAGTCTCTCATTCAGCTCTTCAACGAGCGCAGCAATAACTACCACAGAGCCCACTGTATGGCTAAGCAGTGGTGGGACAGGAACGATCGGAAGCGGCTCCACTGTGGAGTTCAGCTCTCAAAGTGTGTCGACTGGGATTTCGACATTAGGCGAAACTACCGGGTCTTTGGCTGTAGACACTGTTGGCTCGTCAACAACGGCAAATGCTGTCACAACTACTGCTCTGCCATTGTCATCAGAAAGTCAATCACCCAACAGCATGCCGACAGCTAGGTCAGTAGAACCCGTATCGATAACTTCTTCGAGCGGTTCACAAACTGCCTCGCCAATTTCTTCAGCATCAGCGTCGAGCGCAAGCATTGAAAACTCACCTTTGACAAGAATCAATGAACCGTCGACGACATTTATCTCCGAAACTCCCGGAAGTACCGAATTTGAGACGATTCCTTACGTTTCGCCAGCAAGCTCTGTGTCACCTGCTAGCGAATCGGAAGTCAGTCGTCTTTCACCGAGTTTTCAAACCGCCTTGACAACTAGTGCGGAGGGCGGGACACCACCGGCATTCGAAAGTACCACGCCCAAGCGAAGTTCATTGTCAACCGAAGAAGCTGTTTCAAGCTCAAAAATCTTGACTGTGGCAATGACGGAAATTTTACAAATAACTGAATCTGAGAGCTCGCAAGCATCTTTCAGTCAACAATCTACTTCAACAATTAGTGGAGGAACTTCAGTCACTGGAATTTCTGTTTCAACGAAAACAGCAGAAACAAGTAGCCCCGCGTCTGAAAGTTTTGAAAGTAGCACAGGTTTGCAATATTTCTTTCAACAACATTGTGCATAATTTATTTGTCTTCAGAGGGACTAACTGTCACGGGTGGCGGCAGCACTTTGACGTTCTCGCCGGGAACATCAGAAACAAATGAACATCCAACGGGCTCGTCAAGTTGGCAGGCCGGACCATCTTCGACAACCATTGAGCAAACAACCACGCCAGGTTTCTTTCGCCGATCTTTCTTCCTAGCAGTTATAGTGTAGGTTTGTGTGATTACCGAATATATGTGCTATACGACAACTCGGATAATTTGCCACAAGCGGCACCTCAGGAGCAAGATGTATGAAATATCCTCAATTGCGTATTTTCGTAAACATTTTTTTCTCAGGAATACAAATGCGTGCAAGAGATTGCACAAAACTGGTTGGTGAATGGCATTCAAGCTGGCGGTCATGTGTATGCTGAGGACGATTACGACACCGCCTTGTCAGCAACCTATTACAGTAATTCTACCGAATTTATGATTGCCATTAATGGACAGGTAACGTCCTATCCGCAGGGCAAGGTCACCGTCCTAGAGTCAGTTACTTGATTGTATGTGGGTATTCTACAGTTTAGGTCTGTCAAAAAGTTTAATGAACAGTTTGAATCCTTCGGCAAAACAAGCGTGATCTTCTTTACGGCTACCCAGTAAGTTTTTGATGAGGGGAGGGAGTAATTTAAGAAAAAAGCGAAACCGGCAATTCTTCGTTTCAGAGATCCAGATGATGTCCTGTGTTCACCTCAATTTCGCATTTTCCCCGACACCGAAATGATCCTTGTGCCTTACAATACAACAAGTTCTAGAGCTATTATTTGTGACTAATTTTTTCAGTGAATATATCGACACTAAGCAGCTCTAATTCCACACTGGAGGTTAATTTTGATGACCTTGACGATTGTTGGAAAATAAGTCAAGCGCTATTCACTCAGATTAGTCAATATTGCGAAAGTAAGAGTTGCTTGATTGTAAGCCTCTCGAACTCTTCAGATTCACTTTTGCCATCAACTGTTCTTCCCGATCTTGAAGCATAAAACTTTGTTTTTCATGTAAATAAACCAAAAGATCACTGTCACTTTTTCAAAAACACACGAAACGGAGATGAATGTGTTGATTATTGATCAAAGCAATTAACGTATTTTCCTTCTTCTTTTTTTCCTCCCCTTCCACTAAAATTCTATCTCTCTCTGCGGTACAGTGAAACGAGCAAATACTGTCAAAATCGGAGAGATAGAAGATCTCATTAACCTGCAGATATTTTTCACGGAAATATTTAAATATTTATTGTAAAAGTGCATTTAGTAATAGTAGCGGATTATAAAGAAATCAGTAGTCCCAGTCAGCATCTGGTAGTGGCACGTCTTTCAATGACAAAGACTCTTTCGGTGGTTTGTGCGTTTCAGGTGAGGGCTCCGCTGTCGAGGTCCGGTCATACAACCTACGACAGGAACAAATTGGACTAAAGTTTGGTGGTACTTACTCGCAAATTTTCGGGAATAAGTAGTCATAGGTGTAATCAAAGGCGTCTACTTTCGAATCGACCGGAGGCAGCCAAAACTTTTCGTCAGGTTGTTCTTCCCTCCAGAAAGTAGTATCGTTATAGGTAAAGCCCAAAGGTAAAATCAGAATGTCGTACGGGTTGAAAAGATTAAGCAGAGTGTCGCTAAGGATATGATCGAAACTGCAATTGATGAAAACGTTTAGACTAATTGCTTGAGGTTACTTCTTTGACGAGACGACAAAGATGATGTACTTGTCCGTTTCGTCGGTATCCGAGCTGTTGATTCGATTGCACGAGCACGCGTTTAGAACGGTTTTAGCCATTGTTGTGATGAGCCTGAAATCGGTCAAATTTTTGATTGCTTTGAGATGAGAGTAGTACTTTGTGATGTTATGTAGCTCTTCATTTGCCGGACGAAGGTTGTTGCCTCCAATTTGGGACAAAATTATATTTCGATAATCATCACACATACTGCCGGCCAAAGTGAAGCCAGATTGCTTGAAAATGCCGCCACCAAACTAGAAATAATCATGTTCCATGAAATGAGCGCCAACCTGGGCGGTGAGATGCGCAACGGAGGAGTTGTAAGTGTATGGAAACGTGCAACTCATTTGTTGATTGACCGGTAGGTTAAAGCCGCGATTGTCAAAGAAGTTGTCCAAGATCTTATTCACCTACGGAAAAGCCTGAGCAGTTAGCTAAACTTACAACAATGAGTGCCGCAAAAGAGTCGAAGTTGCTGTCGTTGTAATACGAAACATCAGTGAAGATTTCGGCCGTCGACTGAATTCGCTTCAGGCAAGCCGGCGGTGATCGAGCTGAAACAGAGCGAGTGATTGAATGGGCCGAACACTTACGAGTTGTCGATGTTGGTTGCGTCGTTGTCGTTCTTGTCACCGTCTCAGTCGATTTCACAGTCTGGATTGTTGTTGCCACGGATGATTCGGAAGATTTTTGTGCTGTCGTTCCACTTGAAGTCGCCGCTGTTGAAGACTTGACATCAGTGAACCGTGAGGTTTCCGAAGTAACAACGTTCGTTTCAGTTGATGACGCTACTTCGTTCAATGTGACGGCCGTAGTTGATTGAGCCGATAACGGCGTTTCTGAGAAGACACTTGTTGCCTCAGTTGCGCCAGAGGTGTCTTCTGGGACCTCCGTGAAGATTTGTGTCGATTGACTAATGCCGGACGTTGGTGTAACAGCAGTGACACTCGGACTGGTTCCCGTTTCGGCAGATGCCCTCGTCGTTTCTTCAACCGGCTCTGTTGTGGGCGGTCCAACATAAATCGAGCAAAACGGCCCCTCGAAGTGCGTCGGACAATTGCAGATGGTTCCGTCACGGGTTCCTCCATTCTCACAGACGGGCAGATCACACAAAGCGCCTTCCCAGTTCCTTTCGCACGAGCATTTCGAATTGTTCAAGGAGCCATGGGCACAAGCTGTAAGTGTTCTTTGTCTCAGGGATCGCTCACCTGCAGATGATGAAAGGCAATATGTTGTGAGAATCTTCTGATATGGACTGGGGCCATGAAGCTGAAAGGTGTTTGTGTTCAACTAAAACAAAAAAAGCCTTACAGCAACACGATATCCGATGATGTCATCAGAACAATTGAACTCCCACGAGTAAGGATAGTTGCAAACTGTTTCATTGCGATAAGTAGGGACATAGCGTTGCGAAAGTCCGACTTCACTTCCGTTAGCAAGAATTGGCTGCACGTCGAGGTTCACAAGCTGCCCGATGACTTCCGGATCCGTAACATTTCCGTTCGTGATGCGATAGGACAAGTAGTTTGTTCCTAACAACATTAACATGTTTTGTTTTCAGTGATGGCAAACCCGATGTGGCAACGTCATCGACGACTTCAGAGTTGAACTTCGAGTTGAATCCGTAGCCAACTTGTTGCTTGCTGATCACTTCCAATGAGAAGGAGCCATTTCCACTGATTGAGCTGATCTCAATGCTGAATAGAGCCAACCAATCTAAAAATCGATTGCCAACGATCAGAAATGATTCGAACTTGATGGTATAGCATCAGGGAAGTCATAAATTTGAATGAATGAGCCGTCGCTTCCATCGCTGTGTGACAACGAAATGAATGTAGGAGGTGGAACTAAAAAGAAAATTTCTGGAAAAGACTGCAAACCGTCAACAGGTGAATTGAGAGAGGCCGAAGTGGCTCGATCGACCAGAAGGACCAACTGAATGGCGTCATCGTTGAGCGAAAACGTTCGTGTAATCGATTCTCCAGTGAGTCCGATATCAATAACATCTCGACTATATTCACGCAGCTCGCCGTTCTTCAAAGGAGCCCATCCCAAGATGTAGTCAAAGAGCTGAAACTCGCAAAGGCTAGGAATATAGAGAAAGCTAACTTGATTGATAGTCGCTCCCGCACCACCGCCTTCGTTGCGGAAGTAAAGAGGCGGAGCATTGCCTAAAGAAGCGAGCTGGTTTTGAAGTTGCGTGGTTGCTGGTTGAACTCCTCTTCCAACATTAATCGGCCGAATTGAAGCATGTCCGCGCGCCAAAAGCAGTCGAAGCTCGTTGTCGATTCCCTCTACACTAGCCAGAGGACTCGAGTGAAAGAGCACGAGAAGGCTCCGGCCGGTGGTCTGAAAAAAATACGATCACTCATTCAAGGCCTCTTACCTGCAGTTGAAGAGCCGTTTTGATCGCTCCAAGCGGGTCTACAGTATCAGCCCGGCTTTCCGCCGTCACCGACGAGAAGATGCTTCCACGAGTGAGGACGTTTAGGACTTGACCTGGGACACTGGTCGACAGGTGAGCCGTTGGGCTTCCAGATGAATCGTCTATGACAACTTTGGCGAAAGTTAACAAATCTTACAAGAAGCAACAATAAACTGAACATTTCTCCTATCCTGTCCGATGTTGAAAACTGGGCTTGTCCAATTTGATTCAAAGAAGTTTTTGAGCTCAAGAGACTCCTCGACAACAAAAATTATGGTTGTCGTGAGGTACGGAATGACGGGGAAGCGATCCCTGTTCGTGCACGTTGCGTCCACTAAAATCATTCCAGCGGCTAAACGTGAGCTTACCAACTTGACAGAAAACTCCAGAAAAGCCACCGAGGCAATTGCAGACATGATATTCGGTCAGGTTTCCGCCATTGAGACAAATTGGATCCTCACATTTGTCGCCGGTATACCCAAAGGAGCACGTACAACCACCATTTCCATCCTGTAAATAAGGTCAAGTTTTTTCGCGAAGACGAACCGGTTGCCCATTCCAACATTCGCCTCCGCTAGTGACGCACTGCAATGATGTCGTTTGAGTCCTTACGGCACCACTTTCCGAGGTCGATTTGGTCTAAACAAAAGTTTCTCTTTTCCCTTATCGGCAGTACCTTGAAGTAGACCGTTTCTTTTGCTCGACAAGCATACGGTTGTCGCAGGACGTAAGAAAATTTCGAGCATCCATTGCGAGTTTCAAACGTGCCCTTCAAAGACGGACTTCCAATAATTTCAATCGAATGACTCGTGAACAGCGCATTGCTTTCATCGGCAATTGAGAGCACGACAAAACGCTGGTTATCTATAAGCGTTGAATGGAAGGAGACGAAGATGGCAGACCTGACACACTGGTTTCATTTCCTTCAGATCTTACACTCGCCGTAAACGCCACGGGAATTGCCAATCGGTCTGTCGTGCCGTCAAGCAGCAGATATCGATAGGTAAAGTTCGTTGTGGATTCAACGTTGTCGAAGTTCACTTCGAGTTGATAAGGACCATCAGCACCGTTCGACTCGATTTGGTAAATGTAAATGCCCGATTGCCCAAGCTCGCCACTCCAAGTCAGATTTCCTACTAACCGGGTGCTAACACCAGCAAGTGTTACGTTTGCGACACGAACAAGACCTAAGCTTTGCGTAGAAAATTAAATTTCAATGGAAAACCTTCGTTTGAATTCACCGACAGAAGTGCATAGAAGGTTGCAGGAAGCGAGTAGTCGAAGGTTGCCTGAAGGAGACTGGGGGACGAAGGTGAAGATTGGAAATCTTGAAGAACGCTGGTCGCAGTCGGCACATCGCTTTCAAAGAACGCTTGGAGAAACTAAACATGCAAGTTTTAGGAGAAGAGAGAACGAACCCCATTCGCGGCCTGATCTGGTGAAAGACGAAAAGCCAAACCGCCTTGAAGCCTAGCAAACGCTTGCTCTTGTGCATAGACCAAATCAGCCGAAAGATTGTCCTCGATGTAAAAGTAATAAAGCTGAAATTTCACATGAATATGTAATGGGCACGTTTTCCATACTCGACTGCGATATCGTGCCGGTGCCTCAAGAAGCGTCGCCTGCGCACCCTCGACGAAGTTCCCATAAGGACAATTTGTGAACAAGAAAATGTCGAAATAGGACAAGTTGAGATTCCGAATCATGACGTCAATGTAGAAGCCACCCAGAACCTAAATATGCGGCTTCTTTTTTTCTCAGCTGAAGCTACCTGTTCGTGATTGACAGAGCAGGCCGCGGTGGTGTTAAGACCGCTGCGAGAATCAAGTGAAGTTTTCAAATCAGCAAATTGATCAAAAACCTTAACATTTGTTGACTGTTGAATTTCCAAGCGAATTCAAACCTGCAACGTGACGGGGCCATTGACAAATTTGGCTACTATGAAAGTCTCGTAGTCTTTCTTGTCGTTGATTCCTGAGAGAAACTTTGTGAGGGTCGTCTCTCCGTCGTCGTAGAGGAATAGATTCTCATAGAGATCTGCACTGCTACGGAAGAGAACGACGAGCGCTCGTTTTGCGTTCGCCAGACTATCAATCGATCCGGTTGGTGCAGTGCATTCAACTGAAAGAAAATTAATATAGGTGAATATAGGTCTCGGAAATTGTACCGGCTTCAAGTGAGCGTTGTTCGACTGGCTGCAATGCAAGATCGGATGGTAAATCCAAAAATGGTGCATTATCATCTGAAAATTTCTATTCGTCAGCTTGTAACCTCAACCAACCGCTGCAAATCGATGAAGTTGTTACTTCAACTTGAATAATGCGGCTGAAATGCAGAGTGAACTGAAAGTTGGCGTAACGGTCTTGTTTGTGATGCTTACCAGGATATTGAACGGAGTGCCTGGAATGCAGCTCACATTTCCTTCCAGCAAATATTGAAAAATGCAAGTGCTTCCATTAAAACGTCGAACGACATTCAATGGAACGCTCGAATTGGCCGTGCCGAAGAAGATCTCAGCCGTGAAGTTCGCACCATTTGTTCCATCGCCCAAAAAGGAAGTCACTAGTTTCCCGTTGACCTTAGAGAACACTGAAGCAACGAGCTGTGCGCTGGGTTCTGCAGGAAGGCATAAGATCGCCAAGTACGTTATTTACCGCCATCAGGGACTACTGACAAAGCGTCAATGTTGGTGTCTTTAACGGCCGCCAGGTAGGCGAATGGTTGATACACCGAGTTGCCCGAAACATCTAGCCGGATTTGAACACGATCGCCGCCGCTGACGTCATATGACACGCCTACTGAGCTAGTAAGACGATAAACTTTTGTATAGCCAGTGTTTAGCACGAGTTCTAGATCATCGCCATCGGTGTCGCCAAAATTTGCCTCAAAGCCTGCAAGCATGTGAAATTGTTCAAGCCATCGCCTTACTAGAATTATTCTCATCCCGAACACTAATGTACGACGCCTGACTTGGCACTAAGCGAAATCTCCTCTGCCGTGTTTGAGTTCGAGAGCCATAGATGATTGGCAAAATCTTCTCAAGAGTCTGAAAAAGCGGTCATCCCAAAAAGATTCTCACGTGGGCAATGTTTAGATCACCAGCGAGCCCGCTTGTTCCGCTGAGGTACGGAGTTATGAATAGACCCGACGTTCCTTCGACAACGCGGCGTAGCGCCTGATAGTTGATATTTGTGTTGTAGTCAGTGCCGGCTTCTTGTGGGGTTGTCATTATGGCGTGCACCTGGGATATGTCGTAGCTGTTAGAAATTACCGAAATCTGTCGAACAACGGCTAATAGAATAATTCGTGCCACCACATAGTCTTCCGTTTCAGTCAAGCCCTTGTTGCTGATGACCAGCACATGCGAATTAGGATAGGAATTTTTGATCGTCAGTTCGAGTTCGGAAGCATCGAGAAAATCTTCTTCGCCCCACTTCTGATCATAGTAGTTGTCCATACGAGTTTTAAGCTGGTTTGCGGTTCCATAATAGCGCTTTTCCTAGAAATATCAAGCTATTTACAATTCAAAGTCAAACCCTGGCAATACTGAAGTAAAACGTCGAAATCGTTCCACTGCTAAAGCCAGAAGCAACAAAATTCGCAATCGGAGTGATAAAATCGTCCTTCGATGTCAAGTTCAGGGTCTTGTCCAGAAAGTCTTTGTTAGTCATAGAAATGAGACTCAACGACCGACTGAACGGTTCGTCTAGACCGAAAGAGTATGGAGCTGTGGGTGTGCAGGCCACTGAATCCAAGTAAGAAACGTTTCATCTTTCAACTCACGAGGCTCGCAGTTGGCTCCAACAAAGCCCAATGGACAAACGCAAGTCTGGCTTGACAGATTGTAGAAAGCAGAGTTTAGACAACGCAGTGAGGCGCAGGTGCTTCCGTACTGATAGCTATCGCACTGACAAGTTCCATTTGGCCTCTTGAAACCATTGCGAAGGCACCAATTATGGTCTAACCAAGTTTTGTAAAGGACAGAAAGAATAAAGCACCTTCGTAGAGTTGAACCGAAGCTGTTGAGTGAAGAAATACGCCGAAAAGAAAGAACCCAAGTAAAGGTTTGGATGCTCTCATGTTTGCTGAAATCGGATGAAAGGCTCAAAGAATGAAAATGAAGTACTGTAATAGAGAAAGTGAACCGGGACCAGACAGGCGCCGACGCTGCAAGCCTCTGATGACACTTTATACGGCCAAACGAGTCACCGATACGCCCACCCTTTATTGCCGGTTGCTTGGTGAATTTGCTTTCCTGAAACAATGTTTCTGCAGGGAGTTCGTCGTCATTTTGTCGTCTTGACACGCGGGGCATTCCATTGCAAATTCCAAAGGAAGAGAAAACAACGAGAAATGTGGCATAAACCAACTGATTGGTTATAAAAATGCAGAAAATGTTAATTTCAAAGAACGAAATGACAGGCTTCAAGAAACACTGCCGCGTTGGCACATCCGGAAAGCGTTCGCGCGTTCATGTTTATTGCTCGTGTGAGGGGTTGTTTGGTACTGCGGCGAAACCCCTGCTGGCCATCTGGAAAAGTGGGGTAAGCAACTTTCCCGAAGAACTTTAACTTCCGCTAAAGTTCTGCTTTGAAGTTGGCGCTTTGGAGAGATCACACGGTTCACCGGAGAGAAACAGCCGCAGAGTGTGCCTATCAATTCGCGGTCGAAATGGCGCACGCGCCATCTCCACCACATTCGCCAGCATTCTTACCGCCCAGCGATGCCATAAAAATCAGAGCCTCTCTGAGTGGAGGGGGATCCTTTTTGGTGCTTTTCGATTACAGAGGAATCAAAAGAGAAAAAAATTAAAAACTAACCCTTCGCTGACCGAACAAGAAATATTTCCGGAAAGGAATCGTGAAGTGCTTGCTCCACCCTGCTTAAAGTCTTAAATCGCAAGTTTCCTTGTCCATGACATCTTGAGATATGAGAGGCGTCTTGGGCGCGGACACCCTTAACCGCCGCACGCTGCCACGTAACACCTCGCAGGCGACGCTTCGTGGCTACGAGTGTTTGCGGACCTCGCCTCAATGCGGCTTTCCGGAACCAACATTCACGACTGAACATGACTGACATTAAAGACGTGTCCACCGGATGTCCAATCTTTCAAAAAGTATGCAGTGAAAGGAATTGCAGGATAAACTGACTCTATTCCCTTGGCTTCTAACTCATCCGGCGTCGCCTCTCAGCGAATTCCATCGTCGCCATCTTCTCTTTAGGCAGTGAACAGCGTTATGACGCATCCCCCTTGGCTTTCAGACGGGGTGACAGCAGCACTGCTTTTGTAAAGTTGCAAGTTGGCAGTTTCTTCACCAGTAGTGCGAGAGAAACGTTTTACTGCTGCAAACCGTGAACAGGGCCATAATATACAGATGGGCTAGGATGTTGCATCAAGTAGGCTTGCGCATCCATTGGAGGGGCTGAAGGAAGAACTTCGTCCTGGAGTGAATAAGAGTAAGTCAGGTAATCAGACGATCGAAGTTCATAAGGCGACAATGTATGCGGGACAGTGTCAGAAAGAGATGGAAGTACGGGATAGAGAGAAGGTATAGGGACAACCGGTCTATTGCTCTCGGACACTTGAGCAGCTGGGTCTTGGTAACAGGCAGAGATTGTACAAGGTGTCCCAACATTAACGCCGATTTTGAAAAATTTCGTTCTCGCACGCGAATGGTCCGTTTTTGGTGCGGTTTGAAGCATCGTGCTCGTCTCGATTTACCATTTTTTGTGAGCTAAAGTTTGAAAA
>JAQIXL010002399.1:0-13262 GCA_034700245.1 Poikilolaimus oxycercus | reverse complement strand
TTGAGATGGCCGAGGAGGTTGGAAAGGCTTTCTCCTCACGTCGTTCCTCAGCTCGTCGAAGTAGCAGGCGGAGTTCGTTTGTGGCGAGTCGTGCAGTGGCGAGAGGAAGACGGGCTCGCTTCGGGACTTCTCCTCCTCGACGGCATCAACATGGGCAAGGCTTCCCTCTCGAGAATGAGAGAGAGTCTTCAGAAGCAGAGAGGACCCAGTGGAAGATCCGCATTCTCTCCCATCGCTCCCATCAGGCGGCTTGGCGAGTCGCCACCGTCGACACCTCAGGGGTCCTCCGTCGCGGCGAGCGCCGTCAGATCAAGGCATCCAAGAGAGAAGAAGAAGAGTTGCCTCGTAGTTCTCGACGACAGTCGAGGCTCTTCCCTCTTCGCGTCTTCGCTTCGTCAGCGACCTCGGCGGCTCGGTCGAAGTGTGGCCAGCAGGCGAGAGCGGCATCTTCACGGTGCCGATGAGCACCGTCTTCTCGCCGCGCCCCGGCCTCGGCACTCCGGTGCCTCTTCTCCCCGAGAGAGAATTCTCACAGAAAGCCGTCGAAGTCCCGAAGAGTCTGCGCGAGGCGCGCGAGGCCCTCTTCTGCCTCGTCCGTCCCTACGTCCTGCAGAGCCTCGTCGAACTTGGAGAGGTCTCTCAGCAAGGAAGGGGAGATGGTTTGTTAAGGCGTCGCAGTCGCTGCAGAGCCGCGACGGAGCTGCCGACAAGGACCTCGGCGACGACGCCGGTTTGTCCCTCAGAGAAGGGAAGAGAGAAGCTTCAGGCGACGCCTACGTGGACTTGGTGATGGGCCGCGTGATGAGCGACGAGGCCGTCGTCGACTTCCTCGAGGGGCTCACCGGCCTCCGCCCTCATTCCACTCCCACCCGCAGATAAACCTCATCCATGAGCCTCGGTGTCTTCATCGGGATAGGCGAGAAGTTGTTTACAGCGACTGAAAACGTCTTGGTCAAAGCAGAAAGATGAGAGACGTGCTCAAAAAGTATGAAAGGGAGAGCAGAGGACTTCCAGCAGGAAATGCAATGGTTGACAACGTTGGAAAAGCTTCCTCTGATTGTGAAAGGTTGAAAGTCTCTCACAGGGAATGTCAATAGAGACTGCCTCTTCCATTTTTTTGTCGAATGACCAATACATAGCGCAAGATTTATTCATCGGGAGCGAAGAAGTTGTGGAGGAAGTGGAGAAGGCGGTAGACACGACGGCCGAGGGTGGCGTAGAAGACGAGACCGCCCCAGAGGAGATCGCCGCCGAGGACGCGCGTCACGCCGAAGACGCACACCGTCGCCGTCTCCGCCGCTGTCACGTATCTGCTGAGTCAAGAGAGGAGGGGGAAGAAAACTTGAGGGCGCGGCTGTCCTCGCCGAGTCGAGTCTGCAGCCAGCCATCTATGCGCACGATCCAGGTGTTGGGACCGGCGTAGGCGAATAGCACCGTGGACGTGCGTGTGAGAATCGAGCCCCTGAAGCTTCTCTTTGCATTGTCTGAAGTCTTTGAGTAACCAGAAACTGCGTTGTGGTTCCGTCACCGCCCCTCCTCCGTTGTTTGTGTTGAGAGCAAAGGGCGTCACGTAGAGGTATCGAAGGGTGTCTTGTCGGAGGTCCGTCACAATCTACTGCTTCTCCTTTATTTTCTCTCTTTGCACCTGAAGAAAGGCGGACTGGCCATTGGCCGTCACATGGCTTAACGAGCGCACGCGCCCCGTCTCGGCGTCGTCGACGGGAAGGCCGAGACGACGGGCGAGCCGCCAGAGCGAGAAGACGAAGTCCTCGATGCGGTCGCCCCAGACAAGAACGAGGTTTCGAGTGGCCGGGAAGCCGAGGATCATCTCCAGCAGCTCATCCACGACGGCCTTCTCGGCGAGGGTCGCCGTCGTCGACTGCAGAAAGAGGCGTCCGCAGGCAACGCCCCTGTTCGAGGCGGTCTAGAACGTCTTTTCTGTTTCTTCCTTCTTGCAAGGCACCTCGAAGGCCTCGCGCACCCAGACATTCTGTTTGAAGTCGAAAGTCACGTTGACGAATTCGATGGGCTGGTTGAAGACGTGGACGAGAGTGAGATCATCGTGCTCCCTGAGGTCTCTCTCTCTCCCCTTCCTTCCCCTCCTCCACCTCAAAGAGATGTTCAAGTCGCGGACACCGGCCAAGGCGGTGGCCATGCTGCCATCAGCATCATTCAGCCAGTTGCACATCGACTCGGAGAAGTCGGCGAGGGTGAGCGCGGCGGGTGAGAGGCCCGCCAAAAGTCGGCTCATTTCAGCATTCTCAAACTCGTCCCTCTTTCTTTCCTCCCTTCAACTTCGAACCGAGGTTTGAAGTGGAAGAAAGAAGCAGGATTTCATGTCGATCTTGGCACAACGCGGGCCTCGACGCCTCTCGACGAGAAGGTCCACGTCCTTCTGGAAATTGGCCCGGTTTCCCTCTGAATTGTGGACGAGCCTCATTGAAGCCGCAGTTGTAGAAGATGAAGAAGTCGTTGAGGGAGGCGTTGGCGGCGAGGCCACGCAGCAGGGGGTCGGCGTCGAGGCGCCGCCACACGGCCGCCACGTTACAAGTGCCCTCTGACGCTCGCCTCACTTTCTGAGAGACCAGAGAAGAAGAGTCTTTCAGCTTCTTGGATCAAACGGTGAGTGCGACGCGGCCGCAGCCTTGCAGGATCTCGTCTGGTCGCCACACGGTGACCACTGCGTCGGTGAGATTTTCACGGAAGAACTTCAGTTCAAGCTGAATACGCTTCAGACAAAACAGATGGGCGAACATTGGCATTGGTGAGTAGTTGAGGGCTGAGGCCGGCGATGCGATGGGCGAGGACCGTCGAAGCGCTCGCCAGTTGCAGCAGCTCGCTGGTTCGCGCGTGCGCGAGGAGACCGCGCTGCACCGGCCACGGCAGCCCGTCCAGCGCCGACACCCGCTGAATCACTCTTCCAGGCTGAAGAGGGCAATGGAGACCTTCGAGCTGCAGGCGACGCCGGCCATTCCTTCAGTCTAGTCCGAGTTATAACTGAGGAATTCTCTCATGCAGATCTCTTGTCTTGGTTGTCTTCTCTTTGCTAACAATTAGCTGAAAGTTCACCGCAGCTCACCTGAACCGAGTGTAGCTCTAGTCATGAGAGGCCTTCTTCCACACGACTCGAAGCACACTCGGTGGAGGGGAGGCGGTCGAGGGAGGAGAGAGGAGGGGAGGAGGGAAGGCTCGCTTGCCCGCCCGCAATGCCGTTCGTGCCAAAATGGCCACTGCCGTCATTTTGACAGTGAAGGGCACGGCGGCCGAGTCAAGGGAGAAGAGACGGGGAAGGGGGGCCTGAGGAGGGTTTTGATAGCAATGGAGGGGAAGGAGGAAGAAACTCTTCTCGCACGCCTCCTTCTTCTCTTCGGTTGCGCAACTTGCGAGGACAAAGAGGGGCAGGCGAAGAAGAAGACGGCGCAGACAGCCGAAGACGATTCCAGTCAACAGCTCCTCGTTGTAATGGCTGGAAACACGGAAAAGGCGTCCCTTCGATGACCAGATGTGGCTTTAGCAATCATTCGAAGTCTTTTAGCTGTAAATACGGCGTCAAAGAAAAGTGTAACGGCACTCAGTCCTTGGGGATGTTGATATTGATGGGACGGGGGCGGAAAAGGTCGTAAGAGGAGCTTCGAAACGGAAAGTCTCAATGAAGAAGGGGTGGGGATGAGTCGACTTTCGAAGTCAAAGCTCAACCTTCTATGAAAGCATAACGAAGCCCTTTCATTCACAGAACACGAGGACTCCCCCCTAGAGACAGACGAGGGATATTTTAAGAGAGATTTGAGCCAGAGAGAAGAGACACTTCCCGGTTGAAATGGAGACAAGTCGTTCCACCTTCATAGCCACTCACACTTTGACTGATTTAATTTCGGTCATTCTTCATTTGGTCATTAATGGAGTGGCCATTGGTCTGAACTCCATTCTCACTTATTTCATCCTCTTTCGAACAGCGGCCAATCTTCGACCCTATTCAGTCCTACTCCTGAATTCTGCACTTTGTGAGCTCGCCGCCTCTATTATGGCCATTTTTCTCATGCAACGGTTTGGCTCAACCTTGATTGAGGTTTCTTTTTCAGACTAATTCCGACAGGCGCCTACAATCTCTATATTTCACACGGACCATGTGGACTTCTCGGACACAGCGCCTGCTTCTGGGGCTATGGAGTCCTCTTGCACTGCTATGCTCACTCTATCTATTCCCTTCCGCTATCTTTCGGGTGCCTTCAGAATTTCCATTTACGATGATTTTAATTGCAGTTACCGTTTCTATATTCTCCTGCATCGAGCGCCACGTGTCAGCACAGTCGTCCTTCTCACTGTCGCTGCCTACTTCACTACTTGCGTCATGCTGGTTACTCTCAAACTCTTTCAGCAAGGTCTTCAGGTTGGATTCTCCACTGCTGAATATCCTCATGAAGAGGTTCTGAAAGTTTTCGAAGAGAAATTCCCTCGTTACAATTTGAGGTAGGCAATAAAAGTTGCAATTTCAAATAGTCATTAGTGGAGTCATTGTGTCTGGTGCTTACAACTTCGATTTCTGGGTGATGTACACGATTTTCTACATGACCATCCCATGGATGCCTGTTTATGCCTTGATTATTTATTTTCGACGAAAAGTCTACACGACGCTCGCTGACTCGGATTTGATTCTCAGCGAAAGGACAAAGGAGACTCACAGACAGCTCATGAAGGTACGCTATTTTCATCCAAACTAGAGCAGTTTCAGATCTTGACAATTCAAGCGACGCTCCCTGGGGTGTTCGGCATCGGCGTCATTACCTTTGCTCTGGGTCAACTTGAAATCTATCATCATCCAATCTTAGAAGAAGCAACTCTGCAGATCATGGGCCTTACTCCCCTCATCTCACCCATAATCACCCTTTATTATTTCCGGCCCTACAGGAAGATTCTAGTCGAGTGGATGCAGTGTGGTCGTGTCCTCAAGCGCTTTCGACATTCACATAAGGTAGCCACGGCGACTGGCACAGTGGCCGAGGAGTCTCACAATCGTTACGATGATAATACTTCGCAAGTGGCAGATCTCGCATGAATGTGTGATCATAGAAAGTTTTTGAAGCCCTGAATTGTGAGGAGCAATAAAAAACAGAACAAAGGACAGACTTCGGATTTTGTGTTCAAGCCTTTTCAACGTTTCCAGAACACTCAAATAGGAACACAGAAAAACGCGAAGTCACGTAGAAGGAGCCTCGTTTGACACTTCATTGACGTAGACGCTAAACCACGAATCGTTGTGTATGTGAGAGAGACAGCGACACTGCTCAGCATGATCTGACTCATCCCACCCTTATCATTTCTCGAGAAAGCGCGCTGTACGTCGTCGAACGCTATCCGCCATAATGCTCCGCCTTTTTGTAGCATCGCGAAACGCCATCTTGGTTTATTTGTCAGCGTTGAAGAGTTCCGGCAATACCACCCGGATTTCAAAATGCGCTCATCAGAGCTAAGGATGTAACTCTCACAATCAGTCACTGAGTAATTCCATGCATGCACATACAGCTGTTGAGGTTCTCAAGGGTCTCTGATAAAACAAGTCGTAAAGCAAGACAGACTTTGCCGAGAGTGAGTAAGGCGACTACGAGACAGCGGTGTAAGCAAAATTCACTCCGAAACGCCCTGATAAACAGACGAGAAGGAAAGCGGCGACGCCTGTCGAGTGCTTTCTTGCTGAAATTTTTGGGCTTCGACTTAGCAGCCTTACGTCGCGTCTTGTTTTGAGTGTAAAAGCGTGAAAACGTGAATTCGTGAAAAGCTTGAAGCTCCACCCCCACGAAAATACCTTGAAGATTCTCTCTTGGCTAGCATTGATTGTGTCAGTGTCAGTTTTCGCTTTTAAGGAGCTATCATTTTCGTATAGTTGTTTGTGCTGATCACTGCTTTTAGATAAATGGAGTCCTGTTGTGAATTCCAAATCGTCGTTCATCTCATTCAACCGCTCCCAGTGAGTGCCTTCAGGTGTTCGATGCGGAAGAAGAAGAAAACTGATTCGGCTGTCCCACAAATTACCGACGAGGTTTTCAAATTGTACTTTCTGTGACACGCTTCTAGGTTGCCGAACTCGATATCTCTCAAGGAGAAATCGCCGTTCTCAAGACTAGGATAAATGACAATCTTCCTCTTCTTTCGCTAGGCAAAAATACATTGGAAAGGCGTGATGATGGAAGTATTCTTCTCAGATTTCCATGCGAGGCAAGTTATTTTATACTAAAGCCTCTGGCAAACTGATACGGTTGCATCTATAGGGTTCATCTCTAAGCTGGGCGACAGACATCCGAACAACTGTGGAAAAACTGAGAACAATGCGTGTGGATTTCCGCGGCGCTGCATCGATCATTTTGGAGTTACACAAAAAATCCGGATCATTCATTCCAACTGTGTTTTGGTGAGCAATTTTTGCGCTTACAATTAGTTTAAATTGTATTGTTCTTGCAGCAGTGCTTACTTATTTGTTGACACGTCCTCAATTCAATTCTGCGCTCTGAGCATGCAACCCGGTCACTTCTTCAGTCATTCAACGGTTGATTTAACTTCTGAGCTTCATGCGTAAATTTCAGATCAGTGCGAGCTCCATCGCAAGTGAAGCATCGCGACAAATTCTGAGATCGGTTGACAGTGACCTCCCCAATTCACCAAGACAATTCTCATCTCCACTAGTCACTCATTTTCTTCTCGACGCCAAATCCATTGATATAGTCTATGGAAAAGACACTGCACTGCATATAATCCGCGTACTTTTCTCTATTCTGTGAAGTTAGTTCACAGATTGAATTTCACTCTATTTTGCGAATTATTTACTCTTCGTCAGCACATAAGCTCATGCTGGTTTTGGAGAATCCCGTGAAACTTTTTCGACGAGACAAAACTGGCGATAAATGGGTGAGTTGCGAATGCCAAGACGAAGCAAGCGTTCAGAAGCCTGAAGAACGACAGTTCATCCTCGAGCCCGGAGCGAAGTCGGTCAAAGAGAAGCTGCGCTCAGATGACGTCTTCCACAGCGACAGTGTTATGATAACCCTAAGTGAGACAATAAAAGTAAGCGATTATTACAGTTGACCCGTATTAAACTGTAATAATCGTAATTCTCTTTTAGCACGAAGAGATTTTATCCATGCTCGATGGATTGAATGCTCGAACAGGATTGCCAATCGAATTCTTTGGTAAGCATGGTTCTGTGTATTCGAAAAAATATAGTTCTAGAGTTACACGAGGATTCGCTAGATTTGAGCGCAAGCATTGCACCATGCTTTCCGTACTTTACCAATCCGCACAAGTGCTGCATCAACTGGGCCGCTATCATGCACCCGAGCAACATTTTTCAGTTCCAACACATTGCATTTGATCCAAATTCCAAGAAAATCGTGCGGGATTTTGAACTTTTTGCAATGTTTCTTCTCTCGAGCAGCGCCAGTGCTCGCAATCAGTTCCTCTTAACTGGAACATTTTCGAACAGTGCAAAATGGCACAACCTTTTTCGGAAGATTTTGACAGCCTCAGCTCAAGATCATGAGGTGGGCATTCGAAATCACGCTGATCTTTGAAATAGACAACAATGCGTAAACTAAGAAGAGTTCAACTTGACCGAAGCCGTCCACTGGACATTTACTTGCTCGTACACAGGATCTTGAACAAATCTGAGAGTCAACTGGATGTTCGAAACGAAAAGCATTTATTAGACGAAGGCTACATTTTAGTTCACAAGGTATTCGAGACCAACAACCTTTGAACTTATGAATATTTGTCTAAGGTAACTCAAACGCCCACGCGAACAATCTTTGGGCAGGCCGAATATCAGTTGAGCAATCGAGTCTTGCGGCTCAATAAACTTGATACAAAGGCAATTTTGCGCCTTCACTTCCGGTATTGAAGCAAAAAAAACCGTTTATCGTTTTATTATCAGGGATGACGATGGCTAGCTCTTATACCGCAGTAACATCCAGCCTCGGCAAGTTGACTCGATCGTTACTACCGCATGCAAGGGTATCACCATTGCCAGTATGCTTCTCGGATTTGCTTTTCAATCTTTTCGGTTAATTGTAGAAAAGCGCAAATTTCGATTCTTGGGCGCATCAAATTCACAATTACGCGAGCAAGGAGCGTACTTCATCGACGATAGGCACGCCAGGGTTCGATCATTAGAATCAATCTATTGGTATTTTATAGCCTGAAATTATCCGCAAGGAGTTGGGCAGCTTTGACATTTCCAATCCAGCCAAGTATCTTTCGCGCCTCGGTCTCTGTTTCACGCAAACTACTGTGGGTGTTAGTGAAAACTGATCGATAGCGTGCAGGCTAGCAAAATAGGACTACATCCGAAGGATTACATCGTTGTCGAAGATGTAACTGGCGGGCGCGATGCCTCTGGTCTCCCATATTTATTTTCTGATGGAGTGGGAATGATTTCACTTGAGCTTGCTGAAGAGATTGCAAAAGATCTCAAAATCTGGCTGCTTCAGCCTTCTTGCTATCAGGTGAGCTTCAAGGATTTTGCAATGAAATATCGGCATCTCCTTCCATAGATACGCTTTTGTGGTGTCAAAGGGATTCTGGTTGCTGACCATAACAATAAGATCAAGGAAGTAGCCCGACAACATTCTGGTACCCGGTCGACAGATGTCAAAGTTGTATTCCGAAAATCCATGTGGAAGTAGGCCTTCTTTTTGTGCCAGAGAGGTTATAGATTCGATCCACAAGTGCAACAAGAGAAACATTTTCTCGAGATTGTCAAGTATTCAACTCCAATGACCGTTTCACTGAATCGTCCGTGGATCAACATTCTCGATCAAGTAAGTCAAAAGCAAATCTAGTGACAAGCTTCCTTTAGGTTAGTATAAAGCAGGGTGCAATCGGTGTCAATACGCGAATTCACCAACTGTTAGATCAACAATTAGAGACAATCACAAAGTCCTTCTCCGACACAGTCAGTCAAATCACAGTTTTCACGCTTTTTGTACTTTAGGACACAGCTGCAAAGCTTCTGCATGGCATCACTTGCCCGATTAACGTTGATTACATCAAAGATCTGAAGATCTGCCATGAACCGTTCTTCCGAAAGCTCCTTGGAGTCGTCGCAACATCTACACTGAGTAGAATTTTAACGTTATCAATTTCAAAGAGAATTTTAGATCAGCTAAAGAGTCGCATGAGCATCAAAATTCCTCCTTCTCATGGAAGAACAATGTTTGGCGTCCTCGATGAAACGGGCACGTTGCAAAGCGGCCAGGTACTTGAAAGAAAAGAATAAATTTCTCAATTATAGGTATTTGTGCGCTACTCGACGGATCTGAAAAATGCACTCGATGACGCAGAGGCTGCCGTTCACAAAGGTGAGTCCACTTTCAAAATGAACCAAGACCAAGTACAGGCCGAGTAATGGTTACAAAGTCGCCAATGGTTGTCGCCGGCGACGTTCGTATCTTTGAAGCTGTTCCTTGCAAACATCTCGAACATTTGAGGGACGTAATTGTTTTCCCACAACAAGGCAATCGACCGCATCCCAATGAAATCGCCGGTTGGTGTCATTTTTGGGACCAAAAATGACAATCCAGGAAGTGACCTCGACGGCGATGAATTTTGCGTCATATGGGACAAAGAGCTATTATTCAAGGAAAACATGCCAGCCATGGCGTATTCAACTAGCAGGCCGTCTGCAGCAGTGTAAAGGAAAAAGGTCTGAATCGCGACCAACAATGAAAACTTTTGCACAGAAAGAGCTTCCAACAGAACAGCTGGTGAAACAACTCGCAAGAATAACTGGAGTTCCTTCCGTCGGCTCATATGCCAGAGCTCACCTCACAATTAGCGACCTCGACGAGCTCTTCTCAGACGTGAGAAAATGCATAAATTTTGATCAATGTTGTAGGTAGCTAATGGCATCGCTAAAAAGCATTCTGAAGCTGCGGATTCGATCAAAACGGGTGAAGAACCGAAGCCTTTGACGGATGTAAGCAATTTCTACGAAAAAAAAACTTTCCATATCAGCGCGAAGATCGACCACTAAGCATCCCCGAAAAGAGCGACTTCAAGCCTGATTTTCTCGAAAGGTTTGACCGACCAGCTTATCGTTCTGACCGGCTCAATGGCAAACTGTTTCGGTTGGATGGTGCTACTGTTTCAAAAGTTTTTTTCAGTCAAGTAAAGGCTAAAATTACGGAAATCAACTCTCTCCGAAACGCTGCGAATGAATTGACAGTTGGTGGGCCAGATCAAAGAGGCTTCGTTCATCCATTGTGGAAAACAAAGGAACTCGGTGCTCAGATTCTTTATCAAAAATACACTGCCTTCATGAAGGTACTGATTGTCTAATTATGTGATCATTTTCCAGTCATTGATGAACACTTACGGAATTCAAACAGAAGAAGAGCTGCTATCAGGCCATTACTTGTCAATCAAAGGACATCCCGTAGACGGGCAGGAAGAACGATCCTTTTACAATACTGAACAGGTCTGAAAAACACGAAAGTTCGATAACCAACTAGGTGTTAAAAATGCGCTTGCGAGCCGGTCTTCAGGATCTACAGGAGGAGTTTTTCGAGGTAAAAAATTTCCTTACGCAAAATTAACGTTGCACTTTGTCTAGGAATTTGGCGGATTACGAGCATGTCGACGAGCTCAACACAACAACTTTAATGTCTGTGTCCAACCATCTGAAGAAATGCTGGCCAAAGCAAGCGCTCTTTACATCGTGACAGACCGTATGCAATCTCGTTATTATTGTGCTTATTGTTATCAGGTGTTGCAAAACAAGAAGGAGCTTCTTTCCTTGGTCTTCCTTGGCTCGTTTATGACATTCTTCGAGCCGTGAGACTGCGAAACCCCTTAGAGGCTGCTCCGCACCCGAGGCCGGCTTTAACTTCTCCGATCCTGGAAGCACCAGCATTTACTATTGAAGTTCCCGGTAAGTTTGATCGAACATATTTAATCGCTGAATTCAGTGACCGCCAATTTGAGAGCTTTTGAAGATAAGCTGCTACAGAGGTCAGGCGTTTTGCGAATCTCTCTTCGCGCTTCCAGTATTGAGAAATATCAGCGGTCAAATGGAACTACTCTTGAAACTTGTAAGTTCGATTTGTTAAAGCATTGTTAACACCTTCTATTTAGTGCGCGTCTTTGTGATGTCTCGTGGAACAGAAGAGGCAACAAATAACCTCTATGAATTGCTTCTTCCCTCGAAGCCCCCTCGCGGCGTCAAGCCACTCCCGTACCTCTTGGCTGAAGCAGCTATTCAATTGTATGACAAACTAAAGCAATGCTCTTCCAAATTCCAACACTTCCCCATAATTCTGCATGGCTTAAGTATCGTACATACCCCTAGAAGGATGACAGCAGCAGTGGAAAATAAAAATTCTCGATGGCTACGGTCGTCCTCTGTCGCACCTGCCTCCTCCTCCTCGAGGAGGAATACCTCTTGCTCGCCGTTCCTCGACATGAATCGTCTATTTCTGAGAGGAGATAACATTTCTGTAGTAAGCCAGGCATCAGGAGTCGATTCCCAGTACCCGTTTTGATCAAGAAGCACCGTTTCAGTCGCAGCCAGCCTCATAAAGCGTTTTCACCTACGCCCATCGACCCCTTGCCTGCACGACGAAGAGGACGGAAGAGGAAAATCGCCGATGTCGACGCTTCAAAGCCACTCCAAAACGTCTCAATAACCTCGCTTCTACTTGAAAACACATAAGAACACCCAGCAATCAAGTTACAGGTCGAGCAAAAGACGAAACATGCGGTGGGCATCGAACCCGACTGGTCTCGCGTGAAAGTCAAAGCTCTTACCGAATTGCATTCCTAATTGACAGCTGGGCCAACGAAGGCTGGGAAGGACAGGAAGGACAGGAAGGCGAGTTAGGACAGTTAGGCGACTTTGCATCCAAAGGCTGGGCCAGACCCAATGTGCCACTTCCGCCACAACTTGCCGCCATCGAGCTACCAGCTAACAGGTTGGAGGAAGAAGTCAGGACAAAAGCAAAATTGCAGCAAGGGCGGTCCTCTCGCTGGCCGCTATGACACCGTGCAGTCCCACGGGCTCAGCGGTGGCTACAGTCCCAGTGCCCATCTCGAACAGAGCTATCAGCGGTTTAGGAAAGAATATCAACTGCCAATTCAATGCCGGTACGACTTGTTTGAGTGAAGAAAAGCGGAAAACTTTAGAGTGTTTGTCGTGCTTCGCGATTGGGTCAATGAGCATTAGTATAATTTCGGTGGAGATTCGGTCTTGTTGCAAAGACTTCGGGAGTTCCTTGACTGTATTGAGAAGCAAACGAGCAGGATCACGAACCAGCACAAGAAATTCTGCAAGTCCGTTCAGGTTTTGTTGCTTTTCTGCAGTTGAACTCAAAACATTGTTTAAAACGCCATAGAAAGACATCAACGCAATGCGATGAATGCCGAAAGGTTTGGCATTCGCATCTTTTGAACCGCAGTGATTTTTAGTGAGACAGCGCCAGCATCACCACCACCAACGAATGGTTTCCTGTCACAGCCGCTACAGGTCAATTCGGGTATGTTTTGAGCTTTAATTATGATTCTTCGGTTTGTTTACGGAGTAATAGGCGGAAGGGAGTGCCGGGATTGCGTTACAATGTGCAAGATGAAGCCAAATCTCATCGAAAGCCAACTCTTTAGTCACGCGATACGTTTCTGAGCTAACGAAAATAGTTGTGGACGCTGTTTAGTTGCTGTCAAGGCGTTGGATGTTCCGAATTAATCAAGACAGGATTTTAACCCTGAAAACTGCGAGATCCTTTGATTATCTGCGTCACACACAGATGCAAAATATCACCGACAATCTTCTTCAGGCAATCGCTGCATGTCGTCGCAGAGAATACAGAACACGATGCACTTTTCATTTTCGTCGGAACTTTACCTATCTCCCGAGAGCTTGACTCTAGCTTACAGAGCATGACGCAGCATACATATTTTGGGGTAATTCTAACCCACTCGGTCGGTCGCCGAGACTCTAGTTTTACGAAACCTCCCCATTTATGACTCGGCTACATCCGCTTCCCTGTGCCTTTCAACACTTCCTGGTCGTACCAGTCACCCGCTACATGCTCCCTCTCTGTCTTTTATGGAACTTGTAGCCTCTATAGCCTTCGACCTCTTGCTCGAAAAGGCGAAAAATGCCCTCATCTGATGCCTCACCTTGGGAATTTGCTCACTTTTCTCCAACTACAGTACTGCCGCTTCATTCGTTCACTTGTTGACGACCAAAAATCAACAAAGATACTGTAGGATACGGTAACAAA
>JAQIXL010002398.1:0-13265 GCA_034700245.1 Poikilolaimus oxycercus | reverse complement strand
ATTGTTTGGAAAAGTATTTGGGGGTAACAATCACAAACTGGAAGCTGTTTTGGTTGCGAATGTTGCCTAGAAATGTTCCAGTAGAATGACTTTTTCGCGCGCGCCTGTACAGTGACGTCTTGCTTTGAGGGAATGTGGGCGCTCCCTTGCCTGACTCATGGGGTGAGTCTTCCCGACTCGCCTGTTGTCGAGGTTGCCCGCGCGCTCGCCGATCAGGCCACCGCTCTCTTTCTTCATACTAGCTCTCTGCAGCTGCGGGTGTTTGGAGCGGACGATGACAAACGCGTTTCGTAATTCGTTCGTGACAGCTCGTTTCGTGTCCACTATTAAGAGGCTGTGACCATTGGCGCTTCTTCCGTTCACTTCCCGCCAACAAAAATGAATGCCTTATCTCAAAGGTTTGGCACCTAGGTGTCCCTTGTCTGGCTAGAAGGCGCGTTTTTGACGGACAGTGAGATAACGCTAGGCGCCTTGCTCATGTGGGAGGGTAAAAACAAGTGAGACACGTCATCGTAAGCCTCCACGTGGGGTGACCGCGTAGTGGAGCAGCCTTGAGAACAGCAGGCGGCGTTGGAAAATTCAAATTTCGCAATGCGCTCTCGGTTTTCGCGCCAAGGCCACGTGGTCGCCAAGGGAAGAGGAGGAAGACGAATTGAACGAATGTGTGGGGGCGCGAGGGGAGGATGCAGCGAAGCTTGTTTTCCGGGCATTCAGCTGCGCTCGCGCCATCCATTTCTTGCCTTTTCCGTCCACTTCTTTCTCTCCTTGCCTTTTCTTGCGCTTTCGCCTCGCTCATTGCCTTACTGAGAGCCTCTTTGGTCACTCTCTTCAGTCGTGTTTCCATGGAAAAGTTTCTAGACGCTTCTTTCCTCGCACACTTGACGTGTGTGGCCGTGTAGCCTCGCTTGTACTTTGTCGTCTCCCTCGTATTTGCTGTTGGCCAGTTCTTACAGAGACCGGCCGGACGGTGGCGTGATTTGGTGTGCGCGAGGAGAGGTCGAAGACGAGCGAGCGCCTCTAGCCAACACTCTGAGCCGCGGCCGCGCGCCTAGTCGAGGCAGCACAGAGGGGGCCGAGGCGAGCGCTAGTGCTGTCTCTCGACAGCGATCGATTTTGGGCCTGGGTTCTGACATTCAATGCGCAGCCCTCCGGGGAAGCCCTTACTTTTGGCATTTAGCTATTTTTGATGTTTTCCTCCTAGACTAGATGCTCTTCGAACAAGGTTTCGGTTGTATCGGGAATCATCTTAGTTACTTTAGTCATTTTGTTTTCTGTCTAGTAGCCTTCTAGGTAGGGGCAGCATGGATGTGGTCTGATGCGAACGGTTGCTGAGCATCCTTTGCTCTTCCTGTCCTTTTCTCTCATGAGGCCATATCGGAAGTCTGCGACGGCGCGTTGTAAATGTTCGTTCCATGCACTTTGCCCCGTGAAGAGTTGAGTTGACAACAAACAATTCTTCTTTTCCCAATTCCCATCTTTGTCTCGCATTGTTTGGAGCTCAACAGTTTGCCTCTCTTACCAAAGCATGCACTCTTTCTGCATTTGTTCTTGAGTCTGCTTTCGTTTTGCTGCTTCACGCCGAGAAACACCAAATTTCATTGCGCAAACGTGATTCCTATTTGGCCGATGACATGCGCCTCCAGTGGTTGAATCGACTCGTGTAACCATTAGAAACACGGAATGTCGGTGTTGAAAGAAAAAAAGCGTCGAAAGGGTGGCCATGTGCCTCTTTCGCTTGTTCGCCAGCGATGCCGTGGCATTGACGTAGTCGAGCGCAGTTGCTCTGTTTGTTCCCAGATCCTCCACTGAGGTTTGTCCCTGCGCCTCCCCTTTCGACGCTTGGTTCATCGCTTGCTTTTTTTCGCACAGCCCCTCCGCTCTTCCGGCGACCCACGTGGCAGGTCCTCATCGGCTTTTTAAACTCTTTCTTTCCCCCGGAAAACTTACCTCTGTCGTCAAGGCAAACGCCGGCTCTCTGTTGTCTCTCGCAGCTTTGTGCTGCCTCGTGCGCTGTGGCGCTGTCGCATGGCAAGCTGACGGCGGGAAGGGAAAACGCCGAGTCGAGTGGCAGTGGAGACTTTGTACTTTGTCCGGCGTGTCTCGCTTCTTGCAGTGGCATCTCTTGGCCTCTTCTTTCCCTCTCATCAGCTTCTGTCCCCGCCTCCTCCTCGGATCGGTTCAAGTAGCGAGGGGTGACCGCATGGGAAAGCACTGATACCGAGCTCGCTTACCTTGAGCGGGACGCGTGCCTACTCGCTCATTTCCTGTCTTTCTTCAGTCTCTCCTCTCCCATAACGGCGGCTGATAGACACGTTCACTTGATGAATGGCGAGAGTTTGATCGTGCCGTTGACGGGGTCAAAGGGCGGTACAGGCCATGGCCACCCGCGGTCCGCCAAAACGGTGGTGGTCTGATTTCGACCCTCCTCTCTTTCTTTGCTAATTGACAATCTTCTTTTCCGTCTCCCCATTCTCAGTCCATCGGCGGTTTTGATCATGACCGGTCCCGCGACACGTCGTAGCAGAGATGAGCCGGGCGGTCTTAGCGTGTTGCATGGCCTGATATACGGTGTGCTAGGGGCGGTCAGTCGGTGCCTTCTCCCGCTCAGCCTCCTTCCTTCATGTTCATGATGCGCTTGATGATGTCGTTCGCGTCTCGCTTCTCTCCCTCGCTTTCCCGTGACAATCGCGCTTGTTTTGTAGAACGATTCGTTGTAAAACCGGGTTCTAAACGCAGCGTTGGCTACGATGCTTCAAGATTCCGCTCTTTGGGTGCAGGCGCAGGGCAGGTACGTTTTTGAGAGTGTGGGGTTGGGCTTGATATTTTGCAAGATAAAAGGAATTACTTCGTTGTGCAAGATTATAATGGTTTATTTTCAGGAGCGTTGTGGACTTCGTTGAGCACTGTATGAGTGTTGGTGTGACAGCGTCGGGATCTCTGTCCGCCTCCGCGCCCACGTTCTCCTCGTCCATCCTTCCACTCGCCTTGGCTGCCGGTTAGTTTTCATCTTCTTGCTTTTTTCTTGATCACAAAGCGGATGAAAATGAATTTTATATTTCAGGAACAATGGGTCTCGGATACTGGATGACCTCGGGAGGAAAGCCGCAAGGCAAGATCGACCCGCTCGTCAACCCCAAGCAGCAAACCGTCGTTCAGCCTGTACGGTTTGATTTTTGGCAGCATCGTGGTGGACGGTGAATGAGACGGGTGAAAGCGACCTTGGGTTTGTGCGCTGCGGGGTGGGTGTGACACTTGAGAACCTGATAGATGGACACGAGAAGAAGTGGCGAGTGGCTCGAGAATCCACTCGAGCTACGCGGAACATCTGGAGTGTTTAGTGACGAGACTTGGCATTGTCTGCGAACTTTTTCTTTTCGAGGAAATGCCAAGGGTTTCGCTTTCGCTCTACCTCGTGGTCTTCGAATTCAGCGTTGCATGCGAGGGGTGTGAAGAGGAGATCGTAAAGCGGGGCAACTTTCTCGCACGTTCTTCAAGTGCGCCGAAATGGGGGAGGAAGTCCTGATCAAGACGGCCACAGGCCACGAAGAGCTCTGTGTAATTGATAAGGGCAAAAGAGACGGCGGCGGGGGAGCTCGACGGGGTGAAGGAGCAGCCGCGTGTGAGCCCCGTCACGAGGAACAAAGTTCGCCCAGGGACCACGCGTCTCAGATCGCACTTTGTGGGCGACGAAGGGAGTAAGACAAGAGTCTCGGAAGAGCATGACGACTTTGTTTCTTGATGGATGATCTGACAACGGTTTGACGCTGATCTTGCAGGATGGTTCGCGTGTCAGCGCCTTCCTCAAGGAGGGCAAGCTTCTGAAGTACCTCTTCGAGGATGCGACCACGCTCTACCAGGGTGTTCGGTATGTTTAGCCCTTCTTTCTGCTTATCCTTTCTTGAACCCTATCTTGTTCTTGTTATTCTTGAAGCTTTGTTTTTTGAAGGTCATTTGAAATCTAATCTGTCTGTTTTCAGCCGTGGTGCGCGCCTCTCGAACAACGGTCCGATGCTCGGTCACCGCGTGAAGCAGGCTGATGGCAGCGAGCCTTTCGTCTGGCTGCACTACAACGACGTTCTCAATCGCGCTAGCAATGTGGCGCTCGCGTTCCGCGAACTCTCACTCGAAGTCGGTCAGGACACCTTCATTGGCCTCTATGCCAAGAACCGACCGGAGGTTTGTTTGATTGTCAGTGTGGTAGTTACTGAAATGTTGCAGTGGATCATCTCTGAGCTTGCGACGTACGCTTACTCGAATGTGCTGGTGCCGCTCTACGAGACACTCGGAGCGGACGCTTGCATCTACATCGTCAACCAGTCCGAGATGAAGATTGTCATTTGTGACGCTGCCGCCAAGGCTGATGGTTCGTTCGCATCCTTGTTGCTGATGCGTCTGGATTTTAGCTCTGTTGAAGCAGAAGTCGAATTGCCCGTCGCTGCAGTACTTGGTGATCATGGAGACGGCCGTGCCCGCGGAGCTCGAGGCCAAGGCGAAGGAGGCCAACGTCCGAGTGCTCACCTTCGCTCAGTTGGAGAAGCTCGGCGAGAACGCCGTCAACCGTCCTGAGCATATTCCACCAAAGGCGGACGATATGAGCACGATCTGCTACACGTCTGGAACCACGGGTTTGTTGTAGCATCACTTGTAGAGCAATTGATTTTACTTCTTTAGCTCTCAAATAACTGATTGTCATTGTTTCAGGAACGCCAAAGGGCGTGATGCTCACGCACGCCAACGTGATCGCCGATGCGACGACGCTGATGTACTTCAAGCAGTCGGGCATCGTGCACACGGACGTGATGATTAGCTTCCTGCCGCTGGCTCACATGCTCGAGCGCCTCATTGAGGCCGTCTGCTTCATGGTCGGCGCCCGTGTTGGCTTCTACCGTGGCGACATCCGGCTTCTCGCTGAAGACATCAAGGAGCTTCGACCAACCGTTGTTCCCGTCGTGCCGCGAGTCCTCAATCGGCTCTATGACAAGGTTTCAGCGCTGTTCAGCTTCTGAAGTTGCCCTTTTGTAGGTTATGTCCGAGGTGAACAAGTCGAAACTGAAGAAGGTGCTCATGGATGTGGCTATCGCCTACAAATCGCGTGAAATGACGAAGTTTGTCAACGCCTTCTTCCAGTTTACTGTTTCATCTTCAGTTTCGTTGTTCGGCACAACTCGTGGTTCGACTCGCTCGTCTTCAAGAGGGTCCGAGAGGGAATGGGCGGTCGTGTGAAGCTGATGATCACTGGATCGGCGCCACTGGCAGAGAACGTCCTCACGTTCGTCCGCGCCGCGATGGGCTGCATCGTCGTCGAGGGCTACGGCCAGACGGAGTGCGTCGCGGCGTGCACCGTCTCCATGGAGGGCGATTCGCTCGCCGGACACGTTGGAATGCCATCGCCCTGCTGCGCCATCAAGCTCGTGGATGTGCCCGAACTCGGCTACTTCGCCAAGGACCAAGCCGGGGAGGTCTGCATCAAGGGACACAACGTCTTCAAGGGGTTCGTGTAGCAAACTCGATTTTCAAACTTGTCTTTAGATACTTCAAGAACGAGGAGCAGACTCGCGAGGCTCTCGATGAGGATGGTTGGCTGCACACTGGTGACATCGGTCGGTGGTTGCCCGAGGGAACGCTGAAGATCGTTGATCGCAAGAAGCACATCTTCAAGCTCTCTCAAGGTTTGTGGCACTCTTTGACTGATGTGTTTGCAGGAGAATACGTGGCTCCAGAGAAGATCGAGAACACCTACTCGCGTTCGCGATTCGTCGCTCAGTCGTTCGTGTACGGCGAGTCGTTGAAGACGTGCCTCATCGGTGTGGTCGTCCCCGACCCGGATGTCCTCGTGCCAGTCGCCCAGAAGGAACTCGGAGTCGAGGGATCGATGGAGGAACTCTGCGAGAGGGAAGACGTGAAGAAGCTCGTCCTCGACGACATGCTCAGTGTCGGCAAGAAGGCTGGACTCTACTCCTTCGAGCAGGTTTGAGAAGCCACGAAGTTTTCAACTGTGGCTACTTGTTATAGGTGAAGGACATTCACTTGGTGGCCGAAGCGTTCACGGTCGAGAACGACCTGCTGACGCCGACCCTGAAGAGCAAGCGCCCGAAGCTGAAGACGCACTTCTCGGAGCACCTCGGCAGGATGTATGCTGGCCTTGACTGAGCTTCTCTGAGGGTCTCGTCATGGTTCCCGTCTCTACCGCTGTGCACCTTCTCATCATGTTTCGAGGTTCCTTCTCTCTCTGTCCTTTCGGCTTCACCGAAGTGAAATGTTTGTGAGCGAGCGCATCTGCGTTTCTTCCTTGCGGGTTTACCATGTGTATCCTCTTCTTCTTTCTTTATTAGTTTGTGCATCCCCGTCCCCCGAATGTACAGCGCCCCTCATTCTGCCTCCTCTTCATAGCCCACGTCGTGTCCCTCTCGGATCCACTCTATTCTCGTCAAGTCAACTCGAGTTCTGTGATTTAAGTCCCAAATTTGGTTCTTTTCTTTCGTTCGTTTTGTTCGAAACTTCTTTCACCCGAACATTTGCGAGTCCAGTATAATGATGTGGATGAACATGATAATTGTATTGGTTTTATCTCGATTGTTCTGTCAGTTTTGAAATGAAAGATTATAAGATAAGATTATAGCTCCTTGAAATGTCTTCAAATCCTTTCTTGGAGAGGATTGGGTCGTGTTTTATAGTGGTTGGAGCACACGTGTTTTTCCCCTTCTTCATGTCGTGTATCGAGTCTGATTTGAGCTATGAGGAAAACCAATAAATGGGTGTTCGTTTTGACAGCAGACTCAAGATTCCAAAATTGTATTGGAGAAAGAGTTGGATGGATGTTGCCCATAGAATCTGCCGGGCATAGCAGAATTGTTGAATGAAGGACTTCAGTGAAGTTTGTGGGTATTCGATCTAATGCGCTGTTGGCTTTAGCGATTTGACTCCAAATGTCTCTGTCTTGATGGAACAAGAGGACTTCAGAGTAGCCGTGGTCGTAGCCGATAGACGCTAGAGTGAGACGAGATCTCCCTAATTCTCGCATGCCCAAATGAAGATTTGTGTTGCAACCTGTTTCGTCATAATGGCATGACTTTCTGTGAATCGAAAGACGTTGGCCAGAAGAGGTTTCATGGACCGGCAAGGTTGTTTTTTGGTTGTCAAACGCCGAACGTCGGAAGGGAGAAGAGAGCGGCGGCCACTCCCCCGAGACTGCCGAGAGGACGGACAGGTTCTTGTTAGTGGCAACCAGTCGCCGCTCTGTTTCAACCTTTTTCCATGTTGAGAGTTCCGAACCCCCGGTGCTCGCCTCCATCCTGACAGTGACCAAGACGCGCATGGAAAAAGCGGAAAGGGCCGAAGTGATCGACAGGCGCCTGCCGACACCGAGTTTTAGTTTTCGAACGCCCTCTTTTTGTTACTGGTATGTTGGCTGAAACGGGTAACTCCCCCAAGAATGTCGACCATATAAGTCGGTGATGAGGGAGGAAAGACAGTCCCCGAAGATGCTCGAGGAGAAGGTGTTGGTCGGCGTCGCCGGAATCGCGTCCCTCGTGGCGCTCGTCACGGTCCTCGCCGTCGTCCCCTCGCTCTACTCGACGATCAACGAGGTCGCCGACGAGATCCGCGATGGAGTCGCCGTCTTCCGCACCGAAACCGACGCTGCTTGGACCCAGCTCATGGACGTCCAAGTCCTCGTCACTCCCCCGACTCGTCCTCGCGAGAATCCCTTCTCCTCGATCTTCCGCGAGAAGCGTGACTCTGAGAAGAAGAAGCGTCAGGGAGGACTCCCCTCGTTCTGCCAGTGCGAGGTGACCCGCCCGAACTGCGCCCCTGGACCCCCTGGACCTCCTGGACCCGCAGGACAGCCCGGAAGCAACGGAGCCCCCGGAAATGCTGGAGCTCCTGGAGCACCTGGACAGGTCTCTGGAGGAAACTGCCCGGCTGCCGATAACTCGTGCCAGCGCTGCCCCGCTGGTGGACCCGGACCCGCTGGACCCGCGGGACCTGCTGGACCCCCCGGACCCGATGGACGCCCCGGAGGCCCTGGAAGCGCTGGAAACCCTGGAGGACAAGGAGGACCTGGACCCGCTGGAGATGCTGGAGCCCCTGGAGCCCCAGGAGGACCTGGACCAGCTGGACAGCCTGGACGCGGCGGAACTCGTGGCGTCGGACGCCCCGGACCTGCTGGACCCTCGGGAGCTCCTGGCCCTGCTGGACCCGGTGGACCCAACGGAGCCCCTGGAGCTCCTGGACCCGCTGGAGCTCCCGGACCGGCTGGACCCGCTGGTGGACCTGGAGGCCCCGGAGCCCCCGGAGTCCCCGGAGGACAGGGACATGGCGGCTCGGGTGGCTCGGATGCCACGTACTGCCCTTGCCCCGGCCGCTCGTACGGTCGCAAGTAAGAAGCTCGATCCTCTGGCAGCTGGACGAAGAGCAGACTTCCTTTGTCGCGCCTCCATTCTCCGTAGCCATGCAAATAAAAAGGAGCTTTGCTCAACTGACGGTTGTTTGTCCATCTCACCGACATCATCTTGACAGAAAAGCAACTGAAATGTTGAAAGTTGAGTCTTGAAGAAGGAGCGGTGCACGTCAAAATGAGCAATAGAGTTTTAGGTAAAGTGTTCTGACAACTTGATGTGAGGACTTTATTCGAAAAGAAAAAGAAAGCAGGTAGAAGGCATGGAAGTCATAGGAGAAACTGAATTTTCTAAAAGGTAAGAATTGAAGTGAAGATTAGTTGCGGAAGAGGAGAGCCGAGGAACGCGGCGGGCAAGAGCAGTACGCCGCGTCGGAACCGGGAAAGCCGTCCGCGCCGGGACGACCAGGCACGCCGTCACGTCCTGGACCGCCTGGGCGGCCAGCGGTACCGGCAGGTCCGGCATCTCCAACTCCGCCCTCGAGTCCCCTTGCACCGTTCGATCCTGCAGGGCCAGGAGCACCAGGAAGACCTCGAGGTCCGGGCGGTCCAGGTCGGCCTTGTCCTCGGGTGCCACTGCGACCAGGTAATCCGGGATTTCCACGTTCGCCAGGCGCACCAGGAGCTCCAGCGTCACCAAGCGGACCTGGAGCGCCATCTCCTCCTGGGCGTCCGGGCTGTCCAAGGGAACCGGGCAGTCCGTCACGTCCTGGAGGGCCTGGAGGTCCGGGTTGTCCTGCGACTCCCGGCGCTCCGCTTGGGCAACGAGTGCAGGCCTTGTTGACAGGCGGGCAGTAGGAACTTTCGCTTGTTCCAGCCGCTCCTTGAGGGCCGGGATTGCCATTCGGACCGCGGTTTCCTGGTTGTCCAGCGGGTCCCGGTGGGCCTGGAGGGCCGGGTGGGCAAGTCGGACGTGCTGGCTCACACTGACACCATGCAGGAAGGCTACTGTAGCCGGCGCGTTTCTGGTGAAGTGAACGTTTCTCGCCTGGTTTAGTTGAAAGTCTTGAAGGATTGGAACTTACGTGCAAGACTGACGAGAGGATTGTGGCGAGGTCTCGAGGGAGGAGTGACTCGAATCTGAACCTCCATCAACTGGGTCCAGGCGGCGTCGGTCTCGGCACGGAAGACGGCGACTCCATCGCGGATCTCGTCGGCGACCTCGTTGATCGTCGAGTAGAGAGACGGTACAACGGCCAAGACAGTCAGAAGAGCGACAAGGGAGGCCGCTCCAGCGACTCCAGCGAGGAGCTTTGCTTCGAGCATCTCCGGAACTGATGAGGTCGCCCGTCTTTGGGAGACTTTTATAACGCAATGCATAATCAAGTTTTCTTGACTTTGAGAAGTCGGCCTCGAGACCTCGGCGGAGGAGGAACCAGCCATGGTGACCTTGCCATCTCTCGCACAATGAAGTCCTGCCAAAGAGAGAGCGACAATAGAGTTCGTGGGAGAGGTTTCTGGGTCTGTCTGTGAGGCAGAACAAAGCGAGTCGCGAGTCCGTCTCTCTCTCGTGGGCGTCTTGGGCTTGAAATGAAGTTGAACTCAAGCAAGATTTAGTTGAAAGAGGTTCATTGAAAGATCAAAGTCACCTCCAGAGTCAACAGCTTTACTCCTTCAGCATACGTCGAGTCAAGACTGTCACACAATACGAAGACGATAAGCCGAGATACGTGAGGGACAAGGACAATAAGTAGCGTCTCGTCCAATGCCTCCACCAATTCCCACTCCTCCAGGACGGCCATCCACTCCTGGGGCGCCGGGGATTCCAGCTGGGCCTGGTGCTCCTTGCAGTCCCGGCGCCCCAGGTGCACCGGGCAGTCCATTCGGGCCAGGCCCGCCGGGGGCACCAGTTGGACCCGGTGGACCGGCAGGTCCAGGCCGTCCAACGCCTCGTGTTCCACTTCGCCCAGGCTGACCAGCAGGTCCAGGACTGCCGGGTTGCCCTGGTGCTCCCGCTTCTCCAGCAGATCCAGGCCCTCCCTCTGCTCCAGGAATGCCAGGAATTCCAGAAGAGCCGGGACGTCCATCGGGTCCAGGTGGTCCAGCAGGTCCGGGCTGACCGACGACTCCCGGAGGGCCGAGAGGACAGCGTTGGCATGAAGTATCTACTGGCGCACAGCTTCCTCCACTTGCCAATCCCGGTGCTCCAGGAGCACCTGGGGCTCCATTGTCTCCACGAGCTCCGGGGATTCCGGCCGCTCCAGGAGGTCCGGGCGGGCCGGGAGCACAGGTGGGACGCGTTACTTCACATTGACACCATGAAGGGAGACCTCCTTGGCGCTTGTTCTTCACGGAATCGCGCTTCTCTCGAATTATTGATGCCAAAGGATTCGCGCGAGCTCGTGAAGGAGGAGTGACGAGGATCTGAAGGAGACATTCAAGGCCTTGGATTGTTTCAAACCTGCACGTCCATGAGCTGGGTCCATGCGGCGTCGGTCTCGGTGCGGAAGACGGCGACTCCATCGCGGATTTCATCGGCCACCTCGTTGATCGTCGAGTAGAGAGACGGCACCACGGCGAGGACCGTTAGAAGGGCGACGAGAGATGCACCTCCAGCAACACCGACCAGCACCTTCTCCTCCAACATCTTCTTCGTCGTCTTCTTCTTCAACTGACGTTGTTCTTCCTCCTCGGTACCGTTTTTATACCGTGACCTTGTGTGGTTTTAAGACGCTAATTTCAGGCCGAGTAAAGAGGTTCGACGTGAAACATGGGCAAGGTGAGAGAGAGAGAGAGAGAGGTGGCAACCACGTTCAAACCCTTTCTGTTACAGCAGCCTTTTTCTTTGGCTGCGATTCGGTTCTTCGTTCTAAGAAGGCGACAAGATTGTGGACATCGAGCGATCGGTTGTTGCTTGTATCTAAAGTCTTCCAAGGCGTCGAATGAAGCGTTTCTATTAGACTTGAAGCACTTGTAAAGAGAAAAAAGAGCTCTGAAGAAAGCTTTCTCTGTGATTGATTGTGCAGGTGCAGCCGAGGTTCTCGCGTAATGAAATGCACTTGAAGAATAGACAGAGAGAGACGACTTTCTCCTCTCCTCTCTGTCTTCTCTCTCCCCGTTCTCTCCCTCTCTCCCTTACCGGTTTCTCTCCAACTTCGTCAGTCGGCGTTTTCCCTTTTCTGTCCCGCCACCCCTCTTCCCTCTCCCCTGCCACTATCCAATCTTCAATTATACCCCCTGGAATGCACAACGGCTGCCTCCTCCTTGCCACCTCTCTCTCTCTCCTCCTCCTCCTCCAAGGTCATTCAAGGCTGCACGCAAACAACTTCCACTTTCTCTTTCAAAACCTTGACAAGAGAGAGAAGAGAAAGGGTTTATTCCGCCTGGAGAAATTCTCAACGGGAGGAGAGAAGAAGGAGTTATCAGTGGCGAGCGGAGCGACGACGAGCAACGAAGACGGCCGAACGAGCTGGACAGGGACAGTACTGGGCGTCCACACCAGGTTGTCCGTTTTGTCCCGGTTGGCCGGGCTGACCGTCGCGTCCCGGACCACCGGGGCTTCCAGCAGGTCCTGGAGGACCCGCCGGTCCGGGTCCGCCATCATTGCCAGGGAATCCAGGAGAGCCAGCCAGACCCGGGTTGCCCGAAGGACCGGGCGGACCCGCTGGACCTGGCCGGCCAACAAGACCGCGAGTTCCGTCTCGTCCAGGAGAACCAGGATTGCCAGGCTGACCAGGGCTTCCAGGCGAACCCGCATCTCCAGACGGTCCTGGTGGTCCTTCGGGACCGGGAGCTCCGCCAGAACCAGGCCTTCCGGGGTTTCCTGAACAACCGAGCACTTGAGAAGTGTCAGTGAAAGCAAACCATTGGGACCTGGCAGTCCGGAAGGTCCAGCGGGTCCCGCGGGTCCGGGTCCTCCGCCAGGGCAGGACTGGCATGGCGGTGGAGGTGGGCAGTTCGGTGGCTGTGCAACACCGGGGCTTCCATCAGGTCCTCGATTGCCAGGTTGGCCAGGCGATCCGGGAAGCCCGGCTGATCCTGGAGGTCCGGCGGGACCGGGAGGGCAGGTCAGCTTTGGCGGCTCACACTGGCACCAGGCTGGGAGGCTGTTGAAGCTCTGACGCTTCCTGTGCATGACACGATGATGCTTGCGACGACGAATGGAGCGAGGCTCGCGGAAGATCGAATCGAAGGGGTTCTCCTTGGCTCTCGACGGCGGAGTCACACTCAGTTGGACCTCCATGAGTTGAGACCAAGCTGCGTCGGTCTCGGCACGGAAGATGGCAACCGAGTCCTTGACTTGTTCATGGGCCTCGTTGATCGTCGAGTAGAGGGAGGGCACAACGACAAGTACAGCCACAATAGCTAGTGTTGAAGCTAGACCGGCAAGGCCGATGAGAATCTTCTCCTCGAGCATCTCGATAGACGAAGAGAAGGAAGAGGACTGTAGTGGTGAAGTCGTGTGCCATCAGGCTTATATAGGCAAGCCATGGTAGCGCTTTCACAAGGAAAAAGTAGCATATGCCCTCCCGCCGTTTTGAGTGATTGAGGGGAGGGCAACGAGGAGAGGAGGAGGAGGAAGAAGAACAGGCATGCCCCCGGGGGCTTCAATTTCCACATGAAAGTTTTTCAACGGTCTGTGAATGCGTGAGACATAAAGCCCCTATTTTGTAGTTCTACTTTCATGTGAGGACCGTCTAGTTTGGAGATTTAGAGGGACATTCTGGGAGTGGATGAGGCCCCTCAAGGGCTTGTTATGGAGACTCTTCACTCGAAAGGTGAAACGTCGACGTTTCAGAGACGAACTCGCCCTCTCTTCCACCTCAATTTCGACATCGACGCCGCTCTTCCTCGGAGAGAGTCTCGATTCGGTGATTGAGGTCGTGGAATGTTATTTCGGGCGAGGAACGGGAACTCGCACTTTCATTCC
>JAQIXL010002397.1:0-13270 GCA_034700245.1 Poikilolaimus oxycercus | reverse complement strand
TTTCTTTTTCCGAAGCGCCTCCTTACGTTGGCTGACTATCACAATTCCTTAGAAAATTGCCGAAAGAAGCAACTGTGCCAGTGACGGCATCTTCCAGCAATTCATACTGGATGTAATTCGCAACGGCATTCACAAAAGTACTCTTTCCAACGCCCGTCTCGCCAAGAAGGAGAATCGTCAACTCTTACAAAGGAGCGTTCTGAAAAGTACCTAGAGAAAAGACAAACATACGGCTCGAAGAGTAAGAGGCTTCAAAGGAACCGGCGGCTTCTCAGTGGATCGCCGAGAACGGGTAGGGGAAGGCTGCTGGGGCTGCTGAGGATGTTTAACGACGTTGCTAGACGGCGGAGAGGGTGTGGGATCAGGTATCGCTTCTGATTCTTGAAGAGACGACGCTCGAATTTGGGCCGTAACTCGTTCCACATTCTGAACGGCCGTCGGCGGTGTTGGCACATCGGGAATATCCTCTTCCTCTTCCTCCTTTTTCTAGGGAAGGATGCAAGAAAGCGCCGCACCAACCGGGCTTTGCTTTTCGTTGTTGACTAGAGGAGAGGGTGAGCGATCGACTTTAGTATTGGCGCCTTCGCGATCGTGCTCGGGTTGTTTTACGGGCGCCTCGGAAAGCGTCTGCTAAAATTCGCACGGTGTGCAAAATCTCCAGTTTGCCAACTTACGGGTTGGCATTCAACGGTGATGTTGAGAGTGGCGGCGAGGTTCTTAACACGTCCACCCAACCGACTGTCCACCTTGCGGCTTCTAATGGATGGCATGCGTGACTGATTTGCACCAGAGTTTGTTGTACTCCAGTTCTAAACGTTCTTGCACGAAATATACATGTAGCTTCACTCGAATCCAGGAACCGGCCAGCGCCCTCTCACGTTCCATCTTTCGTTGCAGTTGCCGTTTGACGAATTTTTCAGCGGCATCTTCAAGTTAAGGATTCAGTCACAGTGATGGCTTACCTATGAGCTCTAATTCACTTGGCAGCGCGGTGATTTCCTCGGCTCGAATTCGAATTAATGTGGCACATTGTCGGCATGTGAAGCTGTTAAAGTTTGAAACGAAGAATTCAGGCGAACCTTTCCCACTCGTTTCCCTTTAACAAACAATCAAGGCAGAAAACGTGCCCGCATTCGATCTTCTTTGGAATTCGCGTGCTGCCTTAAATGAGAATAAAACAATACAAATGTCCGAAAAACATGCCATAGTATTCTTGACAAATTGAACAAATCAATTCCTGTGCAGAGAGGTGGCGTTGGTAAGAATTCAAAGTCGCAGCTCTAGCCATGAACCGGCGTGATAGCGTCGACAACAATGGAAGGCAAAGTGCCGAAGAGCTCCGTGAAGCGCTCAACACCCCCGTACTCTGAGACGTCTTATCAGCTCAGGTTCTCTTTCTGCTAAGTTTTCGGAGAGCTTCAAAGGATGCTTCATGCTTTAGAGCCACATACAAAAAGAAAACTTCTACTTCACCTAAATGCTTCAACTAGCACCCTTAAAATTGTTTAATTCCCAGGGAACATGGCTTTTCACTGAATGAGTCGTGTAATGTGAGGCTTGGTGTTGCGAGTGAAGAAGTTTTTCCAATCGTCGACGTCATCGCTTTGTGCCAGCTGTACCTCTTCCACTAACGTGGAGTTAGCCTCAAACAGGGACCTTGAGTACACTGTTACTGAACTTCGGTTTCCTTTGTCCGAAACCAAAAAAGTGTTCTAGAACCAAAAATTCGCCAGCCCGATGCGGGGCTCGAACCCGCGACAGCCAGATTAAGAGTCTGGTGCTCTACCGACTGAGCTAACCGGGCGGTGCCATTCAGTCAGTCGTTAATCCGACAAACAAACAGCAGGCAATCAATCCTTTATGGATTCCGTGCCATGGGTCATGTTCCGCTTTTCTAGAGGTGCGCGGGTGTTGAAATCAAGGGTCGCGCTTTCACGTTGCACGTTTTCTCGCAATTGAACGGCGAATTTATTGCACTTTGTTAAAAGACGCCTTAAAACGACAAAGCGAATAAACATTACAATGCGATTCTCCCAATGAACGCTAAAATGATTCCACCAAAAAAAAAAACTCCGCCACGCTCAGGATTCAGACCCGCGACGGCAAAATTAAGAGTCCTTTCTATTGAATAGCTAAACTAGAAGATGAATCGTGTCGAACCGTTTTCCCGAAAACAACGAATAATGGCAAGGGCAACAACTGGCTTCTTGCAAAGCATGAAGTGTCTAACAAGACTACGCCGTCTCTGAAGCACCGATTCGAGACCATCGTGCGAAGCCCGTCTGAAAGTGATTCATGTTGCATGCTCGTTTGTATTACCAGTCTACTAGTTGTAATGCGCAGCACAAAGACGAAAATAATAATAGAAAAAATGATGATAACTATGATTGCGACGGGCCAGAGGCGGGTATCGTCTCTGCCAATGGCATGCCTTCTTTCTTGACAAAGACGACCATCGTAGCCTGCACCAACAATGTCGTTCAACACGGTGATCAACCTACCGTCTTCGCAATCACAGACGAAGTCTTTGTAGATTCCTTTTGGGCGCGTCTGGTAGGGATAGGCTGGCTTGCAGCGACCATGCGGTCCGCATTCTGAGGGCATGCATATGGGTACCTGAATATGGCTTCCGTGGATGAATAATGCGTCAACAAACAAGAATCTCGCAGAATTCGCCGGTGTATCCCTCTGGGCAGGAGCAATCAACAGCTTCTCTCATACCGTAGCATGTTCCACCGTTGAGACATGGCATGGCTGCGCAGCCAACGAGCTTCCTAAAGTCTAGGATGAGAGCGAAGTCGTTGCGAACCTGGGTGATGCCGAGCCGCAAGTAGTGCACACCGAACAATTGTCTCCACCATAGCCCGACTCACAACTGAAATCTGAATTCACCGAGAAGGCAGTAATTGAACCTGCACGTCTCCTTTCCTACACACACTCCATGGATGCACTCGGTGTGACACTTTGGCCGCGCGGCGCAGTAATTTCCGTTGTCCGGGTCCTTGATTTTGCACAGAGGCTTTCTGAAAAGCTTTTTAGGATCACATCTAGTTACCTGCTTGCGAAGCACTCGAAATGAAAACGAAGAGAAATCGCACTTCTTGCTTTTGCCTGCAAATTTCCTCATCAAGGTTGTCCTCGAACCTCGCGCAGATCATAAACGATCATTTCGTAATCGTCTGTGTATCGCAACTCGAGGTCACGAAGTGATAGCGATGTGTTGAAGAAAATTTGCCTGCTTTGCACGGCCTTCACATCAATGGCAAGATCCTGTGAAAGTTGTGGCAAGGTTGTTTTAAGACGTACTTGGACTGTGAAAGGCGCGTCGAAGTAAAGCCACGGCGTGTCAAGTTTCATCTTTGGGGCTTCGCTAAGAAAGACACTTGTCTGCAAACGTCTTTGTCCACGAGGAAGTTTACAACTGACCAGATGATGATCACAAGAGTGAAGGAGATCCGGCTCGTTCGATGAGATGCAATACGTGATCGTCGGCGGACGGCAGTGGTTTTCTGAAGAAAAGTGTTCATTTTATGCCTCGGCCCTCTTTTGTGAAGAGCGAAGGATACCATAAGCCTTTACCTCCACGGCAGACATCATGCGAAGTGTTCCAGTGAACGACCTCTATTCGCAGACGTGGAGTGCAGCCGGCTTTGACGAATATCAACATCTAGATCTCAATTATTTGAATTCAAATTACCGAGAAGAAGAGTAGCGTGACGAGTAACCTTTGTACACACATTCCAATTGACTTATTTCCTAAACCAGACAACCCTAGTTAAACTTCAAGGACGACCCGGCGCAACTCATCAAACCACTACGTCTGATCACGGGAGCTAAGACAGGAAAAGAGAGCCGCGTGAAAGAGATCAGGAGAGTTAGTGAGGGAAAGGAGTCCTCTTGAGGAGGAGTCAATTAGAGAGTGGGAGAGGCGAGGGAAGTGAGAGGACGGGCAGCTGGTTCTGGAAAACAAGAGATCCAAGGTTATCGCCGCGCAAGCGAGCATGAAGGCTCAAAAACCACGAAACTCACTTTTGCAGGTGCGCAACTTGGCGCTGATTGCCCTCACTTCGACGAGACGATTGACTTCATGAATCTTCGAGAGTTGAGGTAAGAAAATGACTCATTGGGCATCTTTCACAACAACTTGCGGTTAATGGTGACGTGATGAGTTAATTTTCATTTTGTTGTGTTATTATGCATTTGTTGATGTCAGCGACTTGCACGTAACAGGCAAGTTCGCAAGATGCTTCGATGTATGCCTTCCGATCAGGCACAGCAGCGCTCGCTCGCTTTATCAAGAAATCATTCCCCGGGGTTCAAGCACGCCGTCTAATCTCGAGACTTCATTGTGTGTTGACCGCAGTCTTCTGAGCTGGTGTCTCCACGTGGTGTCCTAAACTTTTTTGTTGCTTTCAGGAGATGTTTCTTCTCGTCTTGTTTGCCGTACTCGGCCCTGCCGTGGCCAGTGGCCCCACAGAATCGCCGCCTGTGGCAATCAACTGGACCTTCACATACATG
The DNA here is from genome assembly GCA_034700245.1 of Poikilolaimus oxycercus. Lineage (NCBI taxonomy): Eukaryota > Metazoa > Nematoda > Chromadorea > Rhabditida > Rhabditidae > Poikilolaimus > Poikilolaimus oxycercus. The sequence continues at coordinate 8,752 of JAQIXL010002397.1, read as the reverse complement.
GGAGACACGATCACTTTCCAGGGACGAGATGTCGGCATTGGAAAGACCTTCTTCGGTGTTCCGTTTGGAGTTCCTCCCGTTGGCGACATGAGATTCAAGGTTTGTTGAGCTCGATTGAAAAAGCATTGCCGACCACGTTGCCTAATCCTTTGTCTCCACATTGCACCTTTGATAACGGGGTCTGTGAGAGAGGACTAGAAGCTTTATGGGATGGTTTTCTGTTTCGTCGCCCGGTTCGGACCTTGACCTTTCCATCTTGCAGCCTGCTCAAGTGGTGAAGCTCTCCGGCTACTACAACACCACAGAAGAGAAGCCATGGTGCGCTCAGCACAAGGGCGGCACCCTCGAGGATTGTCTCTACTTCAACATGTGGCTCCCGCAGAACATTTCAGCGGACAGCAAACTGCCTGTCTACGTCTACTTTTTTGGCGGCGCCTATCACTCGGGAGGTCCTAGCGTACCGGGAACGGGCACTGGAGTTCTGACAAACATCGTGAACCGTGGTCCGTGCATCTTCATCCTCCCCAACTATCGCATTGGACCCTTCGGTTTGAGCACTTTAAATGAGAAATTGGTGCAGGTTTCTTGAGTACTCGAGACGACGCCATTCCCGGTAATGCGGGCCTGACTGATTGGATTGCAGTTCTGAATTGGGTCCAGACGTATGAGTCTCTCGATTTCTTATCAAATTTGATGCAGATATATTCGCTTCTTCGGTGGTGATCCAACAAAGGTGACGATTGGAGGTGCTAGCGCTGGCGCGATCTCTGTCTCCTTTCTTACAATGACCAGAAAAGCAGACGGTATGCAAAAGAACAAGAGTGTGGAAGACTTTCGCAGGTCTTTTCCGTGGAGCCATCCACGAAAGCGGGTCGTCTTTCCTGCCGTCCTTCATGTCCTACGACGACGACTTGAAGAACGCCAGCATGTCTGCGAATCTTTTCCGAAACTAAGCAAGCGATTTCAGGATTGTGGCGGTGGAGACCGGCTGTGCCACATATGACCAGTGGAAGAAGCACGATCTTACCGAAAATCAAGTTGGCTAATGCCTCGAAAACGATTGTTCAGAAAATTGCCGCTTGTCTCATGTCGAAGTCGTCTGATGAGATTTTAGCCGCGGACAGCAAGGCGCCGAGTTGGGATCAAATCAAGTGGGGTCTCGTTCCTGTAAGAAAGTCAGATCGTGGTGGAAGGAGAACAATTTCAGGACAAAGACTATCTGCCAGGCAAGCTTGAGACCTTGGCACTGCAGCGACGTCCGATTCCCATCATTACGGGAACAATGAACCTTGAGTGGCTTTTCTGGAGTAAGTTCAGGTCAAAATGATTGACGTTCAGTGGTGGACACGATCAAAGACCTGAACATCACGGTGATTGACCGCGAGTCTGTGACGAAGCATCTTCAAGACAGTTACGCCATGACACAGTTCGAGAACCCAGGTTCAAACTAAAAACAACTTCACCGGACTTGCCCTCGTTTAGACCAAGTGTACCAACAGACAAAGGCACTGTATATCGACTCCCAGCCAACGCCTGACGATGATCATTTCGGCTGGTGCAGAAATCACATGGATGTGAGACCAATTCTCTTCAATAAATCGCGTCGTTTTAGCTGTGGACAGAGATGGGCTTCACGGGACCGAGTTTCCGTGACGCGAAATATTTCGCCTTCACCGGAAGTCCTGTCTATGTGTACATTTGGTACGAGTTCCCGATGCTTATCGATCTTGTTGTAAGTGCTAACGGTCCCAGCCAAATCAGACGAATTCAGTTAATTGACCCCCGACTTCGAGGAGCCTTCCACAGTCTACAGCTAATCTACATTTACATGACGGACCCCATCACGGACGAGGTCATGCAGCCTAACACTGATTGGTACCCTCTGGCTGAAGTTATGGGCAAAATGTGGACAAACTTCATCGTGACTGGGTAGGATCTCTATGAAAACTCACTGTTTTTTTTTCAGAAATCCAACTCCAAAGACTGGTGGACAACCACTAGGCTTCACCTGGGAGCCTCTTGACTCAAGAAATAACTATCTCGAAATCACAGCAGATCCTCATATGGCGGCGGTTCGTTGTTCGATCAAAACGAATCTTGCAGGGCTACAACGAGCGAGCTCTCTTCTGGGTGTGCAACGTTACCGTGGACGGTGTACCTCCACCATTCTGTCCCCTGTAATGGCGAGAAGAAGAATAAATGAGACCTTAACGTCTTTCTTACCGTGGTCCGACCGGGCGGGTTTAGGGTTGACAGAAGAAGACGAAAGTTGAAATATATCAGACGCGGTTACCCGATTGACGTCAATGGACGGCTCACGATGCGGGTCCACCCGTCGTCGAAGTGGCACGTCGCGAATTCTTTTCGACCACTTTCTCGTTCTTCTTCTTCTCTGCCCTCCCTCACGGGTCTCTCAGTGATCTAAAACTGTCCTTCTTCGCGCGCGCGTGTTTTCGGGCGTGCGGTACGATGTGCGTCTCTCGCTCGGTCGGTCCATTGACGTCTTTGCTTTTTATGTCCTTGAACAAGTGTTTCTTGAGTAGCCAAAGTGAGGTCCGGCTGTAGACGTTCAGCCCAAAATCCCTCGACAACACGAGTGTTATGTTTTCCGTACTTTCTTCTGACGCGTCTCGATGATGGAATCATTCCTGATGAGTGGCGACATGCGCCGTTGTTTTGGTATCCAGTACGTCTAGGTAGAAAATGCGCAGTTCCGAGTTTTCTGTCTACAGAAACCAGCCGTTGACCCAACTTCCAGAAACGGTTCGTTTAATGACTCAAGAAAACCTGTTTTGTGCTTAAAGCTGGCGAACATTCCTTCCAGAATGTTTTGGATACGAATAATCTCTGTGTAGAGCAACCCAAGCGGAAAATCTGGGTGTAGTAAAAACAGGAGGAAAAGAAATAAGTGGCCCCGACGAAGAAGTCATGCGCCTGGCTTGGCCTCAGGGCGTGTGAGCAAGGAGCGTGAACCGGTTTCAAATTTTCACCTTCTTCGTCGTCAACCGGCGCGTTGGCAACCCGCGTGCCACCCGCTATTGCGGGGCGCGCCTGGCTGAAGGGGTGAAGGCGAAGGAGGAGAAGAAGGGGAAGTGGCGACCTTGCTGTTATGGTGGACCCGAAGAGGCGAGAGCGGAAACCCGGACGGGGAGACGACTTACACCCGGGTCTTTCTCTCGTCTTGTATGTTCACGTTTCTTCTTTGTCAGATGTAAGACGACGAGTCAAATCGTGCTTCGTCGTCGTCGTCGACAGTCTCTCGTTGTGTGGTGGAATCGTTCTAAAATCACTCTAGAAGGGCATTGATTTGTCGCATCCAACTCGCGCTTTTTCCTCCACTGTCCTCTTTTTGTCCCTCCTCCCTCAGACTAATCACCATTTCTAGGCCGAATGTCGCCGGAAGAAGAACGAGCACACGGGTTCGATGTGGGCACTTACCGGTGCTGTGGCGGTCTTCTCAGTGTGACGGTGAGAGTTGCGAACAAAAAGCTAATGCGTGTTTCTCGTTTCAGCAAGCCACTTTGATCATCGCCGTTCTGCACATCATCCTCATTGCCTTCGCCATTCGAACCTTGATCGTCTCGACCGGCTTCACGATCGTTCTGCTCGCCATCTTCATCCTCATTGGAGCAATTGGATTGGCCAGCGTGTTCTTTGGTCTCCTCAAGGAGAAGGAGAACTTTATCATTCCCTTCGGTGTCTACTTGGTGAGTAAAGTTCTCTGAAAGGAACTGTTCGCAGGTGTTCGCCATTCTCTTCTTCGCTGTTTTCGCCGTTCTGGCGTGCATCATCCTTGAGGATAAGGATTTCGGAAGAAGCTATTTGCCAGACAACAAGGGCATCGCCTGGGCCATCCTTGCTGTAAACATCATCGCCATCGCCTTCACCATCTACTGTATCTATATCGTTTTCCTTACGTACCGAAAGTTCCGAGACCAGAATCGAGCATAGTCTGACTTTCTCTGTCGTTGTTTACCTCTGACTTCCTTCATGTGACTTCAGCCATGAATCTCATTCAAATCTTCCTTTTAACTGCGAAAACCCCGATGTGATCATTCAACAAGTGCCAGTCTTATTGCAGACAGATACGTAAATAAATCTACCGACATTTACAATTAGCTCACGATCATGATCATAGACTGTGTTTTAATTCTCACAGTAATAACGGCGCGAGGAGCGGAAGATCAAGCCGGTTTTAGGGCGCGCATTCCGTCGCTACCAAGTGAGTGTACGAAGGTTGCTGCCAACCCGAATTGTTGTTCTGCTTGATGAAGACGCTTTGTTTTATTCTTGAGAAGCTTTGCCTTTCAATTAGCTCTTTGATGTCTTGCACGAAACACGTTTTTCCTTCCCATTTTGTTTTTAAACTTGGTGGGAACGTCTATCTATATGAGATGCGATAGTACGAGACGGCGGAGGTAGAAAAAAATTCAGTGGTCACAGTAATGTGGAAGGCTGGTCGCGATCACAACCAAGTCGAAGGCAGTGTCTCATTACTCCCCCACTTCTTGCCACTCTTTCTCTCTCTGATAATCGCAATTTGACTGAGAGTCTGCAACAAGGCGAAGACGCGAGTTGACAACCAGTGAAGAGAGAAAGAATTACCGTCGGGCTGTTAACGCAGCCCGCGCGACTATCACGTTCCTTTTGCGGCGCCACATCGGGCGACCCGATGTTGATGCAAAGGAATCTTCGAGCCGTAGACGTGTGAATAAAAACGAGGACAAACAAATGTCTTTGATTTTTTTTTTGATTTTTTATCCTCATTTTCTCTTAGCACAACAACATTTCAACGACAACGACCACTGCCCCTAATCACGAGCAAACAGAAACAGTCTACCCAACACTGTAGTGTAGTAACCGGTTTACTTTGCACGTATTATTAAGTACCCAGTTGATCAACATTGAAAAGTTTGAGGTCACTGGATTTTCAAGCTTTGAAAACGTCACCTAGACACGACAATTTGACTCTTTGTTCTTCTTGTTCACATTATCGTGGCGGCGACAAGGCGCCGTCATCTGGAGTCCTGCACCACCGACCAACACACGTCCACTGACACAACGAAAAGGTAGGGTAGGGTGAGTCGCGGGACTTACAGTTTATCCAGGAGGCCCAAGTTGGCCGGATCACTAACTGTCAACGTTTTCACCGCAGCTGGCTTCATCTCTATCATTTTTGGATACTCAGCATATTTAAACGGGTGCTAAAATAATAGTCTTTTTAAACACTGAAGGATATTACCATCAGTTTGTCCGACATCTCTTTGAATTCGTACGTGACAAGGCGGCAGTCCGCTCCTATCGACAAAAGCGATCGGCTTATAGGATCCCATTCAAGATCTAGAACATAGTTTTGGTTGATAATAGCTCTACCTGTGACGGTTGCGGAATGTACCATAGCCGATGTTCGAAGCGAGCTTTCATGTTTTGAAGGTTTTCTCTTGAAGTTAGTCTCGGCGAAGGGCGAAAAGTTGAGCAAAGTGTGAACGCGACCCGATTCCGTTCCGATGGCAATGAGGAACGCCCAGTGAATGGCTAACGGAGCAGGCATCCAGGGCGTCATATCGATGGTCCATACGGAAGGTCCAGTCGAACCCAACTTGCAATGAGCAGTGGTCTATAAGCTGTTTGAAGGCCTTCGAAGTTACGCACCATGACAGGAAGAACACGTAATGCCGAAAGACCGCACTTCTCGATGTTGAAGCAGTACTCGGGTGCCTTTTGCCAGGGATGTATTATCACCGAGCACCACACGTACAGATTGCCGTTGTTAGCAATGGCAAATATGTATTTGCCCTTGGTGTCGGTGAATGCGGAGACCTTAAAGGGAAAGGGATTGACTGCTAGCAAGTGTTACAAACCTTTGTAAAGAGAATATTCTTTTCGGAGGCCACTGTTAAAGACGTTTCCTGTAATGCCTCCTTCATAGGTCGGTTGATGCGCAAGACGCTAAAGGAAGCGATAAATACCAAACATTAAGAACGCACCGAATGGTCCCATCAGAAAGACTCGCAGTAAGATTGTATTCAGCACCTAGATCACCGTTTTCCATTGTCGTGGCAATATGAAGAAAGCTGAGCGAGACAACTCGCGCAAAGCCTTTTCCGGTCCATGTGCATAAACGAAACATGTTGATTCGGCTAGCATCTGAAAAGCATAGTGAATGGGCGGCAAGGATGTACCGTTCCACGGGCATTGCCAGACGATCACGGTTTCCTTGCCGCCTCCACTGGCAATGTACAAATTCTGCTTTCTAAAGTTTTTGCTCACTAAAAGTGCTCGAAATTCATACGTATAGTCACTAAAAATGTCCGCGCATGTGACAGGTTGCCGGTGCTCTTGAGTATGAACTCGAACGTCAGGCAATCCTACAAATAGGAAAACTTTCAAAACAGTCATTACCACAATTCTGTTTGAAGACAGAGAAAGTGAAGGAAGTGTCCAGACCACCAGTGACGACGACATACACATTGTCTTCGTACCTCTCGAACACTTTCAACGCTGTGACTCCTGACCGATGAAGGATCGGTGTCAAAGGCGAGATTGACCGGAAGCGGAGATCCACAACATAAAGACCCTGCGGAAGAAGTTGAAGGTTAAAGGAACGCCGACCTGTTTTCGAATGAACGTCAGACGACCTCGTGTCGGCGAAACGCAATGAAATTCCCAGGCTCTATGTCCACCCCCGCAATCGAAGTGACACAGTGCCGCGCCCTTTCGGGACAAAACAAATTCCCTCTATGAGGGCGTTAGTTAAATTTAAAATGAACAAACGCCACTAAATCCGCCAATCAAGACGTCCTTTTCCAAAGCATAGAAATGCTCGGGGATCTCGACCTGTGGCTTCGCAAAATTCGTTGACACCTCAATCATGAATGGCAAGCCATCTGCAATATTTGGAGAAGCTTGAGAGGCATTAACTGAGTTCGTAGGTCACGCCGAATACTGCATGCACTCCATTTTCAGAGAGAACATGAATATAGCCGGCATCTAAGTGAATGTCGATGATCGGCTGATGGCCGAGCATCTCCAGAGGTTCATCCACGATTGACACTGTGACGGATTTTCCGTTTTCCTTAAAATGATAGCGTGTAAATCAGAGAAAGTGTTCAGCACCCCGAGAAGATAGCTCTCCGATTGTTTGTACGTCATCAGTTCGCCACGAGTCGTTCCCACGAGAAGAACGGACGTCAACGCACTGGAAGACTTGAGTGGGCGACCCATGGAAAACTGAAAATACAGCACGTAAGAGAAAAATATTCCAAACCGTCGGCAAGTCCTTATAGAAGGCAACGGCCGACACACGCAATGACCAGTTTCTGTTCATTTGCAAATGCTGATTGAAAGACTTTGGATTGAAGTTCAGGACAGCTTTTAGTGTCTTCGAGAGAATAACCTAGAACTTCTTGTGTGAACAACAAACAACTCACCATGGTATCATCTTGCAGGACGATGAGAACACGTGGAGCGTTTCCATTGACGGGTAGCACGTTTTTGATTTTCAGTTTTTGTGGCGACGTCCACAGAACGGTAGCTAAGAAGTCGTCTATGTTTCTAGGGGACACTTACAAGAAGGATTGGCGTTACGAAAGCCGCGAACTGTCGTGTCAGAATGAACGACGAAGAAGTCGTGGTCAATGCGAAGTAGAGAGAACGGCTTGATCTCCGGATCGGTATGGAAACGCGCTTCCTGAGGTAGCGAGAGGGTAGTTTTGAAAATCCTAAAGTCATTCAAGATTTGGCATTCAAGAAAACCTACGCGTCTTCTTTGTAGTAGATAATTACGTCGTTGTCCTTGCCTTGGATGACAAAGGACCGGATGTTGCCGTGTTGTGCGAGACGAAGATGTGAAGCTGACTCGACACCTTCTCCTGGCACACTTCCACCTGGCCAAGCGTCCACCATAAGAATGTTGCCACTCTCCGAGCCAACAACCTACAAAATAGGTTGACGAAGACATCTGAAGCTGATACCAAAATGTGTTGGTGTTCATCACTTTCGGGTGAGTGAAAGGATAGCATTGAACGAATGCCGCCACAAGGTAATTGAAATCGTTCTAGCAGCTCCAATTGCTCGCTCTCGGTGACACGCCACTGGCAAACCTCTCCATCTGCGGATCCTGTGAAGATTTCGCCTAAAACGCCGTTTGTAAATTACGATACGATATCATTCTACATTTCAACAACATGTATGCAAACCGTTGGTATCAAGCGAGGCGGACGGACAAATGCTGAATGGTCGAGCCGAGTGGCCAAAGGATTCGGATACAAATTTGAACTGTCCTCTTCGCCATAACTTGATACTCCGATCGTCGGAGACTGAGAAGAACCTCTCCTCGACGTAACTCTCATCAACGAAGATTTGAAACACCATACCCTGAGACAGTTCAATCACATGTTTGTACCTCACCGTATGGCCTTCGTATTTCTCGTATGATCCCGGCTTCTCTGACTCTGAGAATGGCTTCCAGACTAGAACATGACCCCACACCGTGCCAGAATAGCACGTTAGGTCTGTGACACTAGTACCCGTGAGCTTCGCTGAGGTTCTAAGGCCGATTTCAGACTGAAGGAATGGCTTACAAGACGGCATTGTTCTCGCATTGTGTTCTCTGTAGCTTCTTTAACGTCCAAGGCTTTCCTTTGTTTGGTCTAACGAGATCATAAAGTTGTACGAAGTTGGTCGCGAAGACTACGGCTATCTAAAAGAACTTGAAACATAACTCATTCTCTACCTTTGACTCTTCTAGCGC
>JAQIXL010002396.1:0-13275 GCA_034700245.1 Poikilolaimus oxycercus | reverse complement strand
AGGTTGGCCTCGGAGAGCGTGATGTTGCTCTCGAAGTCGTTCGCCACGGTGAACTGCGCGTACTTCGAGTGGAAGTTGGGGATCTGTTTGGTTTGTTTAGCCTTTTCTGTGTTTACGTTGAGCTTCTTGACGACTTCGTCGAACGTCCGATCGTCGCTCTTCTCTCGCTCTGCAAAGTGCATCACAATCAGTCGTCGGGTTTGAACTCAAGTTGAACGTTTGTTCCAGGCTGGAACACTTATGCTCTAGAGGCTCTGATCGTTAGCTCTGCTTCAACTCTCTTCTCTTGGTTACGACTCTATCGCAGACTATCAGCACAGCTAGCTAGTGCCACACGAAGCTAATCGTGGTAACCCCGGCTAACTGATAGCTTGAGCAGCAGCCTTTGAGAGAGAAGCTAACGCAGAGTAACCAGATCTGATGGAAACCCCTCATGGCTATACATGCCCTTACCCTACCCTGCCCAGCTCTTGTGACTTGGCTATATCACCCGGGGCTGAGGGCAAGGCTTGGGGGGCTTGAAGGCTTGAGAGGTTTGAGACTTCGAACGCCCACCACGGCAACCACGTGAGCAAGTGGCAGGAGAATTCAGAGTTAATTGCATGCAAATGTGTCATTTGAACTCGTATTCCAGACACGGCTCAGGTCGTGGCCAGACAGAATGCAAATTTCCACATGGGCCTCTCGCCTCCTCTCCTCTCCTCGCCTCTCTTCTCTTACCCACGTTCGACGGCTTCTTCTCTTCTGTCGGCGGCGGCTTCGGCTCCACAGATTTCGGCTGCGGCACTTCTGTCTGCAGCGCCGTGTCATTGCTCGCAGCACAAGCACCTCTGGCTCTTTCGCCTCCGTCTTGACGGACGTGGCACGGGCGGCCTCGACGTCCGAGGGCTTCTTCTTCTTGTTCTTCCTCACGTGGCGCACGACGATAAAGATGCCAACGCCGATGACCGCGATGAGGGCGACGTAGATGAAGGCCACCAAGGAGATTTCGACGATGTAGCACGTTCTAAAAAACGCTATTCTTTGTGGGACACGGAAAAGCTTTATGCGGGACAGGGCGGGAGAGGGAGAGAAGGAGGGCGACGCGGAGGGCGGAGGAGGAGGAGACGGTCAACGGACTCGGCGGGCTTCGTGGTGGTGGCGGCGAAGGCTTCGGAGATCGCCGCGAAGAGAAGACCGAAGACGAGGAAGAGCACACGACGCATCAAGAAGACGACGGTAGAGAGACTACGAGGCGATCGGGAGTGAACCATTCAAATCAGGCTATTGGCCAGATTTTGCATTGCGGCTCTTCAGAGCAGTTTTTCTCTTTACGATTTTACTCGAGAACCTTGCTGATTGTTTTGTCACATCCGCTGAAGCAAACAACCCAGAACCGTTAAGCGGAGCAGGCTGAACAAAACGTTATTTAGACTGCAAGAAGACGTTGGAAGCAAAAATATTTTGGACAGGCAGAGCAAATCGTTAGGAGACAGATCAAGCTAGCCACTAGACAGAAGGAAAGTCAGAAAGTCACGGGAGCAGCAAGTAAGATATCAGCATTGAAATGAACCAAGGTCGAGGTCTGTGCGTTCGATCGCATTGGCAGTGTCTCGGAGCACCATCTTCTCGTCTTCTCTCAAGTGACTGTAAACGAGGTTTCCGTTGAAGCGCAGCACAGCCGTTTTCACGACAAATTGATCGAAAGCGCGACCATACAAACTCGGGATGGGGACTCCATGTTGCAGAGTTTGGTTAGCGTCTCTTTCAAGAGTTGCATTGTCCAAACGATGAGAAAAGAGCTCTTCCAAAGTCATGAGAAACCTAACTAAGAAAGATTTCTTTGACGAAATGTGCAAACTCTTCTGTAATTGGGCCCGAGAGTCGACAGCTGTGCAGCTCAGCATGTTTCGCACGCTGGTCATTCAGGTTCGTAAAACTTTTAGGTTTGACGAGGTCCATTTAACCACTGAGTCTGGCGGTAGAGAGATCTTGCACGAAAAACGAACAAGAGAACACACTTCCGGCTTGATACACAAAGCGAGCTCCAATCTTTGGTAGACCTTGCGGAAGTTCTATGATGGGTGAATGTCTAAGAATCTTACGTCTCTCTCTCTGAGCCGTGTAGACGCGAACTTCTTGCAAACCCTTGCAAGTGCAATATAATGGTCGAATTTTCGATGGCATTCAGTCTCTCAGCCCCTCTAACTATTCTTGAAGTGTTTCAGAAACTTTCTTCGGGACTAATCCAACATTGCAGTGTTAACTGGACGAGACGGTTCGCGCCGTTGAATTCGCAAGCTAACGCACGTTAATTGACGCTGCGCTTTAGAGCGGCTCAAAAGGTTGCTTGGGCCGCTAGAACTGAAAGTTTTCAGATCTGACATTCAGGGAGAGTAACAGGGCCCGTGAAGCCCCTGCCCACCTGGCACTGGAGAAGCCCGGGCAGTATCTCCATACACGGGAGCAAGCCTCGTCTTCCCTGTGCCCAGCAGGCGTACCACCTTGATCCCTGGGAATAAAAACTTGTAAACTTGTAAAAGGGCCCGACCAAGGGAAACTTCCCCCGGCGCTTCGCGCCGGGGGGCGATTTTTTCAGGGATAATAGCAGGTAGAATTTAATCAAAGTAGTGGGAACATAAAAAGGATTCTGCCGTCGTCTTCATCAAATTTTTGTCAGCACCAAAAAAAACTTTTGTCAGATTTTTGGCAGCATAAATCTGATTTTTGGATTAAAAGAGATAGGGCCGTAGTAAAGTGAGCAAAGTTGGCGCCAGGGTGGCGCCACCTGGATCCACCTCAGTTTGACCTATGATTTCGCAATCGCCTAGAACACGATTTTTGATGCTTTTCATGGGCTGTTCTCACCTGCATCGGAAAGAGCACCCTCGAATTGACTATTGAGGACAGAAAAGGCGGGGAAAAGCTTGAGAAAAGCCGAAAAGTCAAGGGTGGATTGAGGTGGGATCGAGATGGGCGCGACCTGGGATTGAGCTCGTTCCCGCGGAACCAGCCGTCGGCGGGAACGAGGTAGATCAAAATGAGGAACGAGCGTGGAACGAGGCTGGATCCACCCTGGTTCCACCCTCGTTCCACCAAACATGCCCTGGGCATGTTTGGTGGATCCACCCTGGATCCACCTCTGTACGAGTTTTACCGCGTCATTGCGCGCTGGTTCTTTTCTCTCATTTTCTTGCTTTCAACGTTCTTGTCGCTGTTTACACGTGTTTACTTGCCGTTATGTCCTGTTTCAAGTAGTATTTGTTGTAGGGTTGACTTTTTACGTGGAGTGGACGCGTTTTTGGTGCCGCCTGGCTGTAACACGGCGCGTCACGCGTTTCCTGGATGAGGGATAAGATCAAACTGGCTTTTTCGCGCTATTCGTAGCTTGTTTGGGTGTACTGCAATAATCCAATATCATTAATTTACCTTTCTTCAACTAGTTTTGGCATTTCTTAGCCATAAGACCCCTCTTTCCTGTTTTAGAACAGCTCAGCACACACTAAGAAACGTTTTAATACCAACCCTTCCATACTAAGACAAACTGATCAAGGATTAGATTTCGCCCGTGCGAGAAACGACGCCAATCTTCCACCCTCAAAAGGGCCCCTGAAACATAACTTCTTCTTCGCCGATCGCCCAGAAAAGCACAACCCATATTCCTGGGCCCTTGGCGGTTCTAATGAGCCCCTGACCTCCACTCAGGGACCACAGGCTCGAGAGTTATAAACTTTTTGAACGGGCAGCTTTTCCGGCTCATCGTCCCTCAAAAAGGCTCCAAAACTCATCAAACAGACAACGACGCGGCGAAAAAAGCACAACCCATAATCTACAGCATTAGGGGAGTCGAACGAAGTAAGAACCAGACCCAGGGGATGAGTCGTTAGAGAGTTATTAATTTTTGTAGCTTCGAAGCTGTGGGCTGCCATCAAAAGTCCCTCAATAATGCTTCAATAGTGCATGGCACGCAAGATCAAGAGGTGGCATACTAGTTGTTGATGCTTGTAGCCGATTTATAAAGGCAAGAATGGCCCCAGTATCGAAGAACTATGCCGAAAAGGGCAGAAAGCTCGCTAAAAGAAACATTAAAGATGGACAATCAAAAGCGCGCGCGCGAAATTCGCGCGATTTTGACTTATCCTTAGGCCAGGAAACACTTTATGGGCAAGCGACGCGCCGTGGAAGAGAAAGAGAAATCTAAACGAAATAAAACTTTGAACTCTTATGATACAAATGACACATTCCGTAAAACTGAACAAATATCAAAGCACCGAGAGGGGATAGAATCAACAAGTACACAGGATGAGAAAGACTTTCTAGTCCACCTTGACAGAAGCATAAATCTTGTGGACAAAGACGTAGGAGGCGAAGAAGCCAATGGAACCGGAGACGAGTGAGAAGAGGAAGACAATGATAGCCGTGTAAGAGAAGTAGAGCACGGTTGAGACGGCGCCCGAAATCTCGAGCTTCGAGAAGAAATAGTGCAGGCAATAGAGGAAAAGGTAGAGGCCTGTAGAGGCGGCCGAGAAGAAAGAGCGCCACCACCAACGGTAGTCTTCAGAGCACAATTGCATGTACACCAAGAGCACCGTGGTCTCGGAAACCGTGAGAGCGAAAAGAAGGAAGACGAAGAACACGAACCCGAACATGTAGTAAATCTGGCTGGCCCAAAGAGAGTTCAAAATGAAGAAGAGCTGAACGAAGATGCAGCCGAATGGCAAGATACCACCGGAGAGAGTTGAGAACAACGGGCGAAGCCACAAGTGACCATAAGGAACTTCACGGGGGATGCGATTCGTGCGAACGGGAGGACAGAAAGTCGGCGCTCGGAAGCCCATGATAGCACCAACGAAAGTAAGTGGCAGGGAGATGAGCAGCCAGAGCGAGAGAAGCACGACGAGTGTCCCGAAAGGCACTGCCGCAGATGATTCACGAGCCCAAAGCAGCGTGTTCGTCGCGAAGAAGACGGCGAAGACGATGCCAGGTACGAGAAGCGCCGTGAGAAGAACGTTGGACTTCCAGGCGAGGCCCTCCATGGTCTTGTAGACACGTGCCGAAATGTAACCAGCCACGGCTCCGAGAAAGACGTAGCACACGATGGCGAAGGTGACGAGTGAGCCGCGGTTGGCCGGGGAGAGGAAGCCGAGGCATGCACACACAAGAGTCACCGAGACCATGCACAGCAGATGAGCACCGGCACCGAGAAGCACTGAGAGAATGAGCGGGTGAGGAGGAGCGCGGAACACGTCGCCGTGCACCAACTTCCATCCAGTCTCCTAAAAGATCAAAGAAGTTGTCTCCATATAAAGATACTCACATCCTCCTCTTCTCCATCTTCAAGAAGACGATTGTAGCGAGCGATGTCCTTGTGCAGAGTACGAAGGAGTACTGTCGCAAGCATGAGTGACAAGAAGAGCGCGACGACGAGAGAGTTCAGAATTGAGAACCACTGAATCGACTGCGGCGTTGACGAAAGGAGATAGTCCCAGCGAGACGCCCAGGAAACATTCGTCTTCTAAAATGAATAAATAAAACCATTCAATGGAAAACGAGAGAACCTGCCAACGGACGGAATACGTGTATGTGATCTCAGCATCCGTCGCCGCGGAGTTGATGGCAAAAGGTTTTTCAGTCTGAAGCTCGGTGAATGAGATAAAAAGAACAAGAAACGTACATCACAGACAGGATTTTTGGGGTCCTTGTGCTCGATGTTTCGCGCGTCCACGCGAACATGAATGATGCGGCCGCCGTTAAACTTGTCAAGGAGCGGAGAGTTATCACTGCTCGGTTCTGCTTCATGATATTCGATGAGGAGGTCCAGGTGGTTGAAAATGTAATAGCTATCCGCTTGGTTGTACAAAGGATTGAGTACACAAGCGTCCTTTGGGCGACCCTTCAAAGAAAAATCAACCAATGAATTTGATGTCTGGCACAAACTTCTAAGTCCACGTAACATCCCATTGGGAATCCAGTCGAACACACAGAAGCTCCATGTTGATCGATGAAACAAAACGATACGGGCATGTTATCGACGATAAAGTGATGATTGTAGTTCAAACGCATTCCCCTGAACCATGTAAACTTCGAAAACACAAAGAACATGCTTGAAGAGACGGTGGAGCTTCACAATATCGACATCACGATCTGCAAATAGAGAATGGTTTGCATTAAAACCATTGGCCAAACCTTTCTCGTAGGTCTTTCGACAAAGAAGAGAACAATTCACGTCCTTTTTGAATTGAAGTCGATAGGCGCTCGGTCGAATCCGTTCACCAAAGAGAACCTGCATTCGACAATCTCGAATTTACTTAAAACCAGGAGAGGAGATATCTCTTTTAATTCTTTTTTTGAAGTTGCAAAGGCATTCGTTTAACTACTAACCTGGCCAATGTTCTCAACGGGCGCCTCTCCGTTGATCTCATCTCCGAGACAGAAATCGAAACTGTGGTACTCGTAGGGCACCACACTCTGATCCGAATCCAGCTTGTTCACAAAGAGTGACACGTTTTCATGGCAGCCGGGACGCTCCTGAGAACAAGGGCGTCTAAAGGATTAAGATTCGCTTACTTCTTCACAATAATTCACTGGAGCAAGACCTGGCACATAAAAAGCCGTTGTGATACTGCAGGCGAGCAGCAGCACAATCGCTCGCAGGCTCATCACCTGCGAAGTATAATAATGAAAACATTTACTAACTTCACATAAGCATGGATAAAACACAATTTCAACGCCAAATCAACCGAACACCAGCACAATCGACCACGTTTCTCGCTAAAGAGAAATCCCCTTTGGCAAATGGCCAGAAATTCGCGATAGTCAGGCAAATCCCATATACGCAGCCAAATTCGTGGCAGTTTAGCTTGTCTTTCTCGAAAGTTTTCAATCTTTATTTAGTTTCATTTTGCTGTTTTGTTTTCACACATTCCAAAGACACTCCATGCTCTATTTAGCGTAGCGCCATGTGGTGCAAACGTGCAGCAAGTAATGAAACATTGGTTATACCACGTGTCATTGGATTTTAACAAGTTCTATTTATGCGATACTTTTGTGCTTTTCATTTAAACGTTTATTTTCCGTGAAATTGCCTAAAATAATGTTATCTTGCAGCCGAAAAGCTAGTTTCAACCTTTCGAGCACAAGATGATCACGGACGTGCAACTTGGCGTGGCGGCGAATGTCCTCGGTATCTCCATCTTCTTGCTGGTCGTCGTCTACCACTACATCACGGCGAACCAGTCGCGCTCTTCCGCCACGCACTGAGAGCGAGTCTCGACGACAAACAAGATCTTTGCCTGTTATCGGCTTCGAGATGAGTCGCGACTAACTTATTCTTCACTTCACTCTTCCGTCTCTTGTGATATTATGCTGTTAGCTTTCGGCTCTTGTTACAATTGTTTGCTTGAGTTCCGTCAAAAATCATGGGTTAAGTAAAAGTTTTATTCACTGAAGTCGTCGTCTTAAAAAGTACGAAACCGTGATCTTCGGTTTGATATATCGATAATAAAATCTATCGGCTTCCATGTTTAGTCGCAGAAGAAGGAATCGATGAGCTATTGCGGTGATGCATCCTTCTCAAAGTCGCGATCCAACTAGTGGAAATGAAGGTCTGCTCCGTTTCTTATTGAATTCATTTCTATGTTCATACCTCACATGACAATCTAATGTTTAGGAGGACCCTTAGCGCCTTCGGCTGGCCCGTCAGTTGAGGCGTCCTCTCCGACGATTGGCAGTGCGAGGCACTTTCATTATTCTCGCAGTGGTTACACGTCGCCTGGCGGCTACTCTCAGAGGAGCGTTAGGTTTGTTTCTAGCATTGTTATCAAACAAGAAGTTTCTTGCAGGACAGCGGACGTTGGTTGCCTCACAGCGGTGAAGATGTCGGCTGGTGCCAAGCTCTCCCGCTTTCTTCGCCGTCTTGTTCATTTTCGTCAGATGGACTTCCAATTTGCCGCCTGGCAAATGATTTACCTTTTGACGCAGCCGCAGAAAGTCTACAGAAATTTCCTTTACCGAAAAAGCAAGCTTAATTGTTTCTAACCTTTGTTTTAGGGACGAAGGATCAGTTTGCTCGAGATGATCCGGCATTTTTGGTGCTGTTGGCTGCCTCGTTACTACTTTCCTCCGTCTTCTTTGCAATTGAACTGCAGCTCTCGCTTTGGGGTTTTATCAAGTTCTTTCTTTGGGTTGTCTTCATTGACTGCATCGGCGCGGGCGTTCTTGTCGCCACTTTCCTCTGGTTAGTTTTTTTTCATCAGAAAATGAAATGTTAAGGTGGGCGACGAATCGCTTCATGCGGAAAGTGAAAGATCTTGACGTCGAGTGGGGGTACTGCTTCGATGTGCATCTGAATGCCTTCTTCCCAATGCTCATGCTTCTTCATGTCCTTCTTCCAATTGTCTATTCTGGTGAGATTTGGATTTCAGCTTTAAACGCATTCTTTAGCTCTAATTGATTATCCCCTTCTGATTCCACGGCTGATCGGAAATACGATTTGGTTCGTGGGCGCCGTCTACTACATCTACATCACCTTCCTCGGATACACGGGTCTGTCTTTGACGTTCTTGTCTGAGGGACATTATTTCAGCTCTTCCGTACCTGCACAAGACGGAGTATTTCCTCTATCCGATAACGTTCCTTTTCATCTTTTACATCGCCACTGTCACTGCTGGTTGGAACATCTCGAGAACGGCGATGAGCTTCTACCACTTCCGCGCTGAGACTCACAACCACCCGTAGAGAACTTGCCCATTCTTCGTCTTTTCATCGCACAATAAGCATCGTGCGTTCCTCTTTCCACTAGATGTGTAATATGCCTTCTGAGACGTAATCGTGGCCTTTCCGTGTTAGTCGCTAATATAGTCTTGTCAAGGATGATTGTCGAAAAAAGTCTCCGTGTATTGTGTTTATTTATTTATTAACCATCTTCGGTGTATAAAGAGTGATCGTTTGAAAGCGACAATACAAATGAGATCATCACTTTGAAGAGAAGATGCTCGCTTCTTTTGTGGGAAGAATGATAGCGATGAAGCCTCTATTCTCCGGTTGTCGGCGTGCCAAATCTGCATCTTCCTCGAGACGCTCGTTCACTTCAAGAAGTGTCCCTCTCACTCCAGCGCGAAGAATCTGCTCAGATATAAACAAGACCAAATAGGAAACGAACTGCTACTTGGCCGTCTTCAGTTCGAATGGTACAAATTTTGGTGTCTGGGAAGAGTTGGGGTGCACCCTGCAACCTCGCTGACAATCTGAAGCGCTAACCTTCTTTCCCTTGCCGCGATCACCGACGCCTCCTTTGCCAGAGGGAAATTCCAAAGAAAGAATTCGACTCTCAGAATTCTGCAGCAAACGTGGCCAAGTGAAGCCGCTTACACGAAGAAGATTGCTGATTGTGAGGACAACGACGCCACTCGGATGTTTCAGATACGTGACGAAGGAGTTTGTCGCCAAGTTGTGTCGAGTAAAGTTCCGATCGACCACCGATCTATATTCCATTCTACAAAAATAATTCGTCGAGATTGAAGATAAAGAAAAAGAAACTAGAAGGTGTGGAAGCCCGATCTGATTGTGAGAGAAATCGAATAAAAAATGCTTTATTAGACCTTTGATGAAAGATAATCGTCAGGCAACAGTAAACAGTTGGCGATGGAGCGAATCGTAAGCTCTTCTGAATCTATTCTTCTCAATATTTCTAGCGTTACTAGTATTCCTTCACATTACATAATGGAACATGACTCTGCAGCTGCATTCGGGTCCTCGACTCGAGGCATTCCACTTGATGGATCAAGGCCGAAGCCCGTCGGCAGATTGCCTGTCAACTCAAGCGGTGGATAGCCGTGACTTTGTAGTTCCACAAGAAGTTTTCCGAGATCTTCAAAGGCAGCCATGGGCGGTGCCGGTTCTTCGCTTCCTCCTGCCGTCTCCGGCGGGGCCGATGCCGCTTCCGGTTGCTTCTCATACTCGGCACAAATTCTTCCTAGTACCTGAGAACTTTTGTAATGAAAAAAAAAGGAAGGCTTACGTCATATTGTTTCTCGTAGCGCTCCTTGTCTGTAGGCGACAACGTATCTTTGTTATCTTCGAGGTATCTGGAAGCGTTTGCGGCATTGAAGAATAGTTACTTTGGGTAAGCAGCATGGAGTTCTTTGAGCGGTGGGTACATAACATCTTTCGAAGCAAAAGCCTAAAATTGAAATTTGAAGTTGCGCTATGTAGAGAGTTAACGGGCCTGCATGACCATTGCCATGAAGGGTTCCATTGGAGATTCTGGCGATCTCAAAGCTTCGAGACTCTTGAAGAACTCGTCCTCTGAGGATGCATTCGCCACAGCACCAGAAAAGTCAGCGAGTTGCTTCATCGCCGCCACCATCGCCTTCATCTCTTCGTCTTCGCCAACGGGACCTGCCTCTCCTTCCTATCAAATAAATACTTTCAATGAAGAAATGCCTACCTTATTTAGCGCTTCTTCCTGAGCTTGAACCATTTGTTCGAGCATCTGCTGGAAGTCGGAGGCAGCTTTTTGAGCGGCCGTCTGATCCATGCCATCCATCAGAGCATCGAGCTCATCATCAGTGTTCTTTGGTGGCGCGAAGTCCTTGAGGGCGGAATCAAGAAGCTGTGAAAGCTCCTCTTCTTCCTTCCTCGTTGGATCCTCTTGTTTCTTTTCGTCGGCCATTTCTGAAACTAAATATTTCAACAGAGCAATTCCAAAATATTGACTAAGTAGAAGAAATTGCATCACTAGCGAAGTAGTGTGGAAACGCACCGAAAGACCTTCGTCTCTATTGATCGAGGTGAGACTCGGGAACAAGTGACGGCGAGGGACACTTCGCCACTGCAGATTACGGCTCGAGAAGACAATCGATGACACTCGACTGTACTCGGCTGCTTGAAAGACAGAAAGTGCTCGAAACCAGTCCCAGCAACATGACATCTGCCGCACGCTTTGTGTATGACAAACACAAAATCAGTAGCCTTGTATTCGAATTCATAAAACAAGTGAATGTGACAGAGCAGAGAAGCCACTAACGAGAGGAGTTCAGAAGACGGAGAATGTGAACGAAGAGACATGTGATATCGACGTAGAGAGCGATGCAAGCGACGACCCACTCCTCAGGGCTGAGGTAGCGCATGATCAGATGCAAGTCCACGATGATATAGGCACAAATGCAGATGGTGCAAATGACACAAGCGATCAAGCCGGATGGTGAAAAGGGAGACACGCACAAATGCAACACCGTGGCACCAATAAGTGTGATGAAGGAAGTGAGCGAGATACACCAGATGACTTCCAGACTGAGAGGTGACAGAAGAGTGAATAGAAAGAGGGCGAAGACAGCGATCGCGGTGAGCAAGACGGCCGCTGCGACAACTTGCACCTCGTAGAAGCCGACCGTGAAAGCGATCATGACTCCATGAAGGACGGTGAACGTGGCGAGCAAGATGTAGTTGTATGGAACGTGATGTCTCCTCCAGTAGCACAGGAACATGAAGACGAAAGAGGCGATCCATGAGCCGAAGAGGACTCCGATGTTCTGATGGAGGAATAGACGCACAGGATCGGCGATGAGCACGGCGATGCACATGGCGGCGCAGATCGCCAGCTGCAATCCAACGATGGCGAAGACCTTGCGCACGAATCCGAGTCGAATGCTTGCATCGCTCAGCGCCAACTTCGTTCCCATTCCGCCGGCTTCGCCCGACTCCACATCCTTCCAGAACATCTGCGAATGGCGCACTTATATAAGAGAAAACAAGAATAAACGATCACACACAATCAACCAAACCAACAAGCACAGTTCTTCAATGAAACACACGTCATTTTGCCCAGAAACGACCGAAATTTTGGCGAATGCGCGTTTGCGCGCGCGCCTTTTTGAACAGGCCTTCTTCTCTTCTCAAAAGGCTCTCAGAGGTTTCATCTCAATGTGAATCTTTATTGCGGTAGTTGAAGTATTGTATTCTGTAAGAAGATCAAGGCTAGCGATGCGAGGAGTCGGGTCAGTCTTCGTGGGAAGAGTCTTGCTTCCTTGAAGGAGACGCGACTCCCAGATGATTCGTCTGTCGCTTCTGTCATCCTCATTCAAACATCGAGTGAATGCTTTTCCTGCTCTCTGTCTTCTCACTGAGGCTAGAAGAGGCAACGCCCTCCTTCTGTATTGAGAAGAGACTTGGTTGGAACTGAGGAGAATAGGAGGGGGATTGCGGCGACGACAAACAACGACTTGTAGACGTGACTGGATACAGGCTTTGTAAGGCTGCGAGCGCGCGCCTCAAAAGTACTCGGAAACGTCTTTGCGGGAGGAGAATGGCCGAGATTGGACAAAGTGCTGGAGACTCTGGCAATTGGCTCGTGGGAGACGAGCGACCATCTGGCGGCTGGACGACGACTCCGTGATTCCTCACTTCGGGAGGGGGAGAGGAGAAAGGATAGCGGAGAGATTAGATCGCCGCCCTCGCTGCTCGCTAATCCTCTCGCGGCACATTATTCCATTGCCGGCATTGCATGAATAAGCGACGAGGTCCGTGTTCCCGCGTCCCGCGTCCCTCTGACCGGCTTCGGACGTGCGAGTGCACCAACTCGCGAGGACCACTCGGGCCTCGTCTCCCGGCCTCGTCTCCCTCTTCTCCTCTTCCCGTGTCGCGCCACTTCTCAGCCACAATTGGCGCGGCAAAAAAGACGCGTGTCCCGGTTTTTGCGGTGGGGGTCCGCGGCGGGCCGAGGCCACTCTCGGCCCCTCGCATTGTACGCATTCCCCGAGAGACGCCGCCGCCGACGCGTCAACAAGAAGAGGTGGCCGTCGCCCAGAAGGCAGATCGCCATCTCCCCTCCCCCCCCCCCCCCCGTCTCCTTCTCCTCATTAAGGTGTACAACCGGAGTAGTCCTTCTCCTTGTGAGTGTCCCTTTCCTTGTTGTTACTCGAAGAAGGAAATCTGAGTGTTTGTGTTGGAAAGAGAAGTCTCATGGAAGAATTCATTGCAACACAAATTCCACAATAGAAACTCTCGACGAAGAAGAGGAAGAGAAGCCAGAGAGAGAGCCTTATTATGATTGCATGTAAGAGAAGAGAGAAGAGGGAGATTATGCCGTAAGCACAAACAAGAGGGGCACCCGGAGAGACGAGTGGGGTGGAAGCTGCAGCCGGGTCATGGCCACAAGAGCCGAGAGAGACAAGGAGCACGAGGAGAAGAAGAAGAAGTGAAGAAGGACGGCAGGCGAGCAGCTTAGAAGCACTTGCGGTGGACGATGGAGGGACCCGACTCGTCGTACTCCTGCTTCGAGATCCACATCTGCTGGAA
>JAQIXL010002395.1:0-13275 GCA_034700245.1 Poikilolaimus oxycercus | reverse complement strand
GGCGGAAGGAAACCGAAGTCTGACTCACGAGCGCTGAAGGTGCGAACGTGAGCAGAGATAAAGGTCGTACAACGACAGATTGTACACAGGAAAGTGTACTACACAATTCCTACACAACACCTCCCTCTAGTGAGGTCACAGGGGGTGAGTGAACGATAAGTTAGGAATTGGCAAAAGAAGAACGACATCAAGTTAGAAGAAGGAAGGAAAGTGGGCACCGGAGGTGTAGTCGGCCATCAGAGGACTGCGACTCTTCACTTCTTCGTCTTCGGCTCGATCGGTCGGCGGGTTGAGTGGCTTCGGCGGCGACGGCGGCACGGCTGGACTTGCTCGGCGACGGCAGGCGTCTCGGCAGACTGGTCTCGGCGGCTCGATGCTCGGCGGCGTCGTCATCTTCGGCCATCTCGCGTCGTCTTCTTCGGGAAGGACTTCGTCGGCGTCAGTAGATGGGCAGAGGAGGCGGCTTCGTCGGGTTCGACTTCGACAGCGGCTTCATCTTCGGCAACGGCTCCATCATCGGCAGCGGCTCCATCATCGGCAGCGGCTTGGCTGGCGGGTCGACGGCGAAGACCTTCTTCTGCTTCTGCTCGAGGTGAGGCGGGACGGCGGCAGCTCGTAGACGGCGGCGGCGGGTACGACGACCTCTTCGGCAGGCAGAAAGAGTGCGATGACGAGAGTCTATCGGCTTAGATGTTTGCGAGGACAACTTGGGGTCACTCGACTTGAAATGCGACGACAATTTGTCTGTCGACTTTGGTCTTTGTCGGTTCTGCATGGATAGACCGATCTTTCGAGTAAGAGGCTCCTGGGCATTACTCTCAGTTTCGAGTTTCAGTACTGTGACTTACTTCTACAGGCGTTTAAACCTTATGTCGACTTACGATTCGACGGTTGGTTTGTCTTGATACGACCAACGAGGTGATGTGTGAGCATGAGTTAAGATGACTCTGTATTCAACATCCGCGGTTCATACATGATGACCGACTTGTTTGTATCGACTTACGATTCGATACGGGTACATCGACATGATTTGCGATCCCCCTTGCTGAGATTTAGAATAGGTACATCGGCTCGTTGGCTCGATCATCCTTGTCTGGCTCTAGGCACTTACGACTAACGAGAATTTGCTGTTCGACGGAACTCAGCTGATGAATGAAGATAAACTTCCATCCGTGAACTCTCGGACTTGTCTTAGAAGCTTTGGCTAGTCACGAGGAGACCGGATTCTCACCGGGTCTTTCCTCCCCCTTCAGAAATGGCAATGCCAGATGGATGCCAAGTGAGTTTCTTGACTCACAACTGATTGGTTCTCAAATGGAACTCGGGATGACTGCTCCTGTGATACATTGTCACATAAAGATGCTTCAAGACTGACTGTGGTTGGATAACTTGGATCATGATTCTCTGGATGACTTACCTAGAGTAATCTTCTTCAATGACGTTCCATGCAAATCGTCATGAATACCACAGTAAATGGACTTCTGGCCATAAAGGAAGAATCAACTAACACGAATGTCTGCCACTTGTAGGCTAGAACAAAGCAAGATTGATGTGCTGAGATGTGTATAGTTGCTATGGACCAGGATATGGCACGGGCATTTGATGATGCGAACAGGCCAATTTGCTGCTTTTCAAACGGGTTCAGATCCGTCAAGGGCCGTACTGTCACATGGGTTCGGGCTTCTTGGGTACTTACTTCCAGCAGCGGTGAGACTTGGTTCAACCTTCTTATGAAATGTTCCACGTTGTAGTGCAGATCCCAACTTGTCTCTCAAAATGGTTTCGTTTGATAGCTATTAGCTACTTTCAGTTCAGATTCTGTTCAGAATAACGGCGTGTAGGCCGTGAGAATGCGGCATGTGAGCCGAGAAAGAGTGCGGCATGTGAGCCGTGAGAGTGACGCCCTGGCAAAAGCCAACACGTTGTGATCCGTCGACGGGGCGCGCTACCCGTGAAGATCCTCAAACACACCGTGAAAACGGAGGTTCTACGTGGCGAACACAACGAAAACACTCACAAAACGACAAAAACACTCAATAAAGAACACGAATCAACAAAAGTGAACAGACTGAGACGGCTGTTGACAGGCAACAGCGAGAGGCGGCCCGAAGAGGCGATGCTGCTGCACGGAGGACGAGCGCGTGCGCGAAGCACAGCGCGGCGGCCGACGAGCAACGACGAGAACGGCACGGCGTGGCCACACCGGCGTCCAGCGACGAGCGAGGCACGTGGCAGCGACGAGACGGCAACAGCAACCTTGACACAACGGTTCGCAGAGCGAAACCGAGGTCCTTCGATGGCGGCACAGCAAGAAAACAACGAAAACCATAACAAAACGGTGCTACTAATCGACATGCACGATAGCAATGCAAACCGAATTGCAAAACAAGAGGAAAGACAAGAATAAGCGACGAAAACTAGACGAAATTGTTCCAAAACAATGAGAAATGAGCTAGAATTCGCGCAACAAAAGGGAAATAGATGCAGCAGAGCTGCCATGGTCGCCAAATGTTGGCTGACCAGACAAAATTTGGTTGGCAGAGCTGCCATGGTCGCCAAATGTTGTGTCCCCAACACAACGACGCATACTTGTTAGTGCTTTACTAGACAAGATAGCAAGAATAGTTAACAACGAGGAAAAGGGGAGGAGAAGGCGACCGCTCGAGGCGGAAGGAAACCGAAGTCTGATTCACGAGCGCAGAAGGTGCGAACGTGGGCAGAGATAAAGGTCGTACAACGACAGATTGTACACTGGAAAGTGTACTACACAATTCCTACACAACAAAGGAGACGAGAGGGTGAGCCTCCTCAGACACGAGAGGCGCTCGTCTGTCATCGCCGTGCTCGGCGTCGTCTCCACAAGGTGGCCAACGCGTGCAACGACCACCTTCCCCACATCACGCACATGTGTTGCGAACCCGATAAGTTCGACGCTTCTTTCTCTCTTTCGAGAACTTCTTGTCCCAAAGAGCTACTAAAGTGTCGCCGAAGGAGAGCGCGTTTCATTCCGGAGTTCGCCTCTCCTTCCCCAGGGAGAAATCCTCGTGTTGGACGGCACGGGTGGTTCTCTGTCTCTTTCCTCTTCCAGCTCGAGGCCGGGCCTTCTCCTCGCCATCTTCGTCTTTCCTCGCGACGTTCCCACGCTCCACTCCCGCATACCAAAGTGCTTCTGCCAGTTTCAACGGAGAGGGAGTACCTCCTCCCAGCTTGAGAGTACCTTCTTCTCTTCAGGCCTCCCGCATTCAGTGAGGCAGTCGGGCTTTTTTTTATGCTTTGACCATACTTGAACTCTGCCTGTGAACGAGGTTATCGCCGTTAAGTAGTCATCGCTGAACACACACAGACTAGCTCTTTAGTGTCGAGGTGTGAGGTTCGGTGTTGCAAGGCGCTCTCGGAATGGCGTGTTTTTTCGGCCAACTATGAGGAGCCCCCCTTTAATCCCCTTGCAGCATCACAAGGGCGTAAACATCTTTATATCTTCTTGTGAGCCAAGCCTATTACAGTCTTGCGTCGTCTTCTAGCCTGACGCTTCGCTGGCTTCCTCTTACTAAGCAATCGATGACTTCAGACCTTCGTCAGTACTTCTTAGTCACTCAGTGAAGTGAAGTCGCCTGTTCGCCTGCTCTTACCTTCGGCTTATCACCAGAATTCCATGACCGCGTTTATTTCCGGTGGCCTTATCATTTCATCCAACAAGTCTAGTGTTCTCCTCAAGTCCCTCACCTATTCCTTTGACTCCACAATTCTCAGCGGTGTTCACGGGCTCTGTACCACCCGGAGACCGAATGCTCTCCTCAGCCATTCACTCTTGAATCGACAATGAGCTCAAGGGGAAGACGTGTTCGACTCGAACCGTGATCTCTCTTCTCTCTCCTTTTAGAAAAAGACCCCTCCTGAAGCCGTAACCGGAGTGAGAGTGCAAAGGCGGTTGTGTTTATGTGTGTGCGGCTTGTTGATCCCAGAACGAAGGAGGGCGAATGAGAGAGTGAGCGGCGGCAGCGAGGGGATTCCGTTTTTGCCTTCTCTCAGCAAGAGAGCGAGCCCCTCCACGGCGGGCGCCAGGCAATGCCTTCCTCGCGTGGCGGCGTCGGTCACTGAGAAGGAGGGAGGGCGGAGTCACGCCCGGCGGCCACCCAAGTGAATGGCGCACGTGTGGTGCGGGCCGGTGGCCGCCGATGCACAGTCCGTCGGCACTGGTGCTGGAGGAGGAGCAGGAGCAACCTCCTCACGTTCACATCATCATCATCGCCGTTTCGGCTCTCCGAGGGCCATGAAGCGCGTCCTCCATCACCGCGTCACGCAGCTCCGACTTCAGCCACCGCCCTCTTCTGGGCCATCCGCCGATCCTGTCGCCGACGACACGCGTCCGCGGACGAACAGGTGGACGAACCAACTCCATGTCTCTTGCTGGGGAGGCCGCATCTTTCTCGGAAGTATCAATCGGGGCCGCACATGTGACTGAGGCGCTGGCTCATTTCCTGTATTCCTAGTGTGATGTCGGCCAAGAGATGGCGAGGAGAGCGCGAGGGAGTCCGCGAGGAGGCTCATCTCAAAGCGCCACACTCGCCTTCTCATTTGCATTCCAGCCTTGTCGTTTTGCCATGCTTTCCCCTAGCGTGCCCGTTTCTTTCACCATTTCGTGTCTTGCAAGGTGCACACGGCGCATCCTGGCAACACCACTTTCTTCTTCCATCGAACAATTGGCGTTGGCTCATTGCATCTCGTGGTCGTCCGGCTAGCGCTTCTCTTGTTTTCACCTCGTTTTCACTTCTTCCAATCCAAGTCTACAGTAGATCTCCATCACGCGTTCTTTGCATTTCTCTGAAGCGTTTCCTGCCGCACCCAGCACCTTCGTGGCGCTCCTTATGGGCTTTGTGCGTGTGTGCTTCACGTCGCACAAAACATTTTGTGCCATCGGGCTGTTTGTGCGAGAGAGAATTTTATGCGAATATTTGGAGTCGCGTCTCGAGGAGGGAGGAAGGCGACGGGAGTATTCTCGCGCGCACGAGAGTTCTCGTTGAGAACGGAAGAGGCTGTCAACGAGGAGGACGGGCAAAAGGGGGGAGTCCGACCTGAACATAGACTGGGGAAGGCGAATGATTGGCAGATGAGGAGCTGGGCGGCTTTCGTCATAAAAGTCGCTTCAACGAGAGTGAGAGACTCCCGACGTTTGCGTGTGTGTGGTATGGAATAATCACGGTGATGCAAGGCTGCCTAGCAATAGAGGAAATGAAAGTGTGTGTGCCGGAGAGAGAGAAGCGCGCCGGTGTTAATTTGGCGGCGCGACGCCTCCCTCCTGCGCCCTCACGGCACGTGGAGAGAGAGAGACCCCATCGTCTTGCCGTGGCAAGCTCTTGCGCGTCAGCAACATGGACGAGGCGCGACGAAATCCTCGAGAAAAGTAGAGGGAAGAGAGCAAGCGAGAAGGGAAGACTCATGCGCCGGGACCCCACATGCCTCGGCATGCACTCAGACTGCGAATAGCCCGCAGAGAAAGCCGGGAATAGCACGGCGCCGTCGGCCGTCGACGGACGGGGGCTTTGACCCTGTGTGGCAAAGGTCACGACGAGCCCCTTTGGGAGCACTTCCGATATGCGTTCGCCTCAGAGAGTCCTTGCCATCCTGTGAGTCGCTTCCTTGAGAAGACCGTCGAAACGACGATTACCCTCTGCCAGTTCCCGTGCCAGTGAATAAAGTCTTTGTTTTGCAGTTCGCCCTCCGAGATGAAGGGCCGTCGCCTGCGTTCCTCAGTGCGTCGCGAACAGTACTATGGCAGCGTGGAGCTCGTCGTCTCCGTGGATCCACGTGGTCGAATTCGAAACATTGGACGCTTTCGACTCGAGCCCTCTTCCGATTTCAACGCGGTCAGTTGCCCTCTCTTCTTCGTGGTTCATTGGAAGGCGAGCCAGGCGAGCAACGAGTCCGTCTCGTGAATTAGCTTAATGGAAGTGTGCCTCCGGAGTTCGGCGCGTGCGCGGGTGGCCGTCGTTGCGCGTGGTCTGTTTGTCTCGTCGACCAAAGTCTCTCGCAAATGACGTTTTTTGGCCAATGTACTGAAAAGCTGAACCCTTGAGGCGAGGGTCGAAAGTGCACCCTTGCTTGAGCTTAGTTTTCCTTCGTTTCCGCTCCTTGTCGTGACGAGATGTCAGTAGCGACGATGGAGAGGAAGGGGAAAAAAATCAGGCGAAAGGGAGACACACGAACGGGGAAGGGCCATGCAAAGGTATTTCATTTCGTCTAAGTGCCTCCTTGCCTCTAAGCGCCCATTTTCTTGTGATATCAGGGGTTCGAGATCTCGATTTCGGGTGTTGAAGTTTTCGAAAACACACTTAGACCCTGTCGCCGCTGGCGACTCCCGTTGAGTGAGTCCTCTCTCGGGCTCGGGCTATGGTAAGGAGAGAGAGAGGGGGGGGGGGACTGAAAGATGTCCTCGGTGGTCCAGTGGTAGGACTCTCGCCCGGAAAGTGAGAGGTGCAAGGTTCGATTCCCGCACTGAGGCTAAGTTTTTCCGGACCAAAATTCTTGGTGCTTTCGGGCATCACCAAAGACCCGGTGGAACCTCTCACATGGACTTCCGCTCCAACGCGGTTCATACCTTGAAAGGCAGCCAACGGGATGCAAATAGCAGTGCGATGCGTTGGACGATTGCCGGTTCAGTGCAGCTGCTAGCAACATACCCTCGAAGTGCGAAGCAGCAAGCTATTTATGAGAGGAAATAAAGCTGAAAAGGGAGAGGCACATGGCTCAAAACAGCCGACACTCGACGAAGAAGGGGGCTTCCCTAACACCTGCTTTCCATCATCATCATCACTAAGAATCTCTGAATTTAGGAAAACGTATCAGCGGCAACGTCGACCAGCTCAGCCTCGGTCATTGTCGAGAATCCTCAAGAGGAGACGCGCTGGTACTGGAAGTTCTTCCTCGGAAATGGTGAGCTTGCTGCTTCAAGATTTTGCAGTTTGGTCCCGGCTCCCTACGTCAGTTTTCTCACGCGAGAACATTTCTGTATGCGGCTAAGCCGTGCCCTTTTGCTCGAATAGGATAAGTGGGCTCACAAGTCGCTTCTTGCTTCTTGCTCAAGCCGAGCTTTCATAAGAGCGCTGGTCGGAGGTGGAGCCTGAAATGGTGCACACAGAAAAAGGAGAGGGGCATTGGTATTCCGCGTCAAGACTTACGGGGAAGAGAGAGCTTCTGCTCGCATGAGAGGAAATGAAGGGCGAGAAACTAATG
The DNA here is from genome assembly GCA_034700245.1 of Poikilolaimus oxycercus. Taxonomy (NCBI): domain Eukaryota; kingdom Metazoa; phylum Nematoda; class Chromadorea; order Rhabditida; family Rhabditidae; genus Poikilolaimus; species Poikilolaimus oxycercus. The sequence continues at coordinate 6,045 of JAQIXL010002395.1, read as the reverse complement.
AAAAGGCTACCGTACAAGTGCTCTAAGCTCCCGCACCTCGCCGTGCTTGTTGCAGAGGGCGTGAGGGGAGGGGGCAGCGCGCTTTCATTCATTACTGCCCTCGATGCCACCAGATTAAGCGACGCGTCGATTCCGGCTGGCGCGTCGCTCTCGACACACCCACAAGAGATAGCCGGTCTGCATAGCCGCGAACTCTGAACTTTTGGTCGGAAAGCGATAGGGAAGATGGTGTGGGAGGAAAATTTCATTCGAAGACGAAGAAGCACATTTTTCTCTCTCGTCATTTCAAAAGCGTCACTTCGACGCTGGCGCGCACTTCAACGCGATCGCGCACCGTGTGCCAGCCAAAAAAACAGTCATAAATTTCATGGACTATTCCAGCCCGGCATGCGGCTTCTTGAGAGCTTCTTCTAGGCACTTACTCTAATAAGTCCTTTCCGGACAGACAGACGAAAGAAGAAATTTATGAATCTCTAGAAAAGCCTTAATCTTGAGCAAACTATCTCAAGGATAACAATAACAGCAAACTTTCAGAGCATCAAAACTTCTCGGGTATCGACCCAAACACTAAGTCGCCGTTCTTTCTCTCTATTATGGTCGAAGAGGAGATCGACGACAACCGATTGTGCCGTGCAATCCTTTGGACAGCAAAGGTGATTCAACTTTTTTGCCCTTCTCTCCTGATTTGTCCGCATGAGTAGACCAGCCGAAATGGCGATAGCTCGTAATTTCCGCCCATCCGAGCATCTCCTCGCCGACTGTGCGCTCGCCACTTAATCCGCGCGACCGATTGACGCATTTAGAGAGGCAGCCGGGCACACACACGTGAATATCCAAAATGGAAATGGGATTATCTGGATGGAGAGAGAAGTGCTGATCGCTGACCTTTCCAGGGTCCACGCCGTCTCTGCATCCCGGTCCCGTCCGGCGGAAAGACCCTCACGGCTAAGGCGATCGTCCAGTGAGTCAACTGAATAGGAAGACATTTCGCTTTTTAGACGCTTTCCCGGCTTCAATGACTTCAACCGAGGTCTCAAGGAGATCACAAATCCCAAGGTGCAGAAGGAGCTCATCGTTCTCGAGGACCAAGAAGGCTCGCCAAACTGCAAGTTTGGCGTCATCTACGCCCTCGGCGATCAGATCACCGATGCGCAGATGCTTTCTAATGGTAGGCAGCGAAAGATTTCACAAGAATACGTTATGAGAGCCCTGCAAGTTCTAGCCTTTCGTCATTCCCAACGAGAATGCAGACACTTTTAAGAGTTGTGTGTGGCTGTCCGAAATTCATGCGTTTCAGTTGCGCGTTTTCTGAATTTATTATAACGGTCGGCGAGCGCTGTCGTTTCGCACACGTTGTGCATGGCATCTGCAACTGAGAGCAGCGCGCGCATGGCAAATGACGTGGAACTGCAATCGAAATTATGCAGAAAAGAGCATTTTTCAGAGCATGGAAACGAGCACTTCGAGCGCTTTCTCAAGATCCTCGGACAACGGATTGAACTCCAGAACTGGGGCAGCTATCGGGGCGGTTTGGACACGACCAGTGAGTTTGCCCTTAAATGCCGACGGCAATCTTGTAGCTAATAGCACGGGACGGGAGTCGGTCTACACAGTTTTCGCCGGTCACGAGATCATGTTTCACGTTTCAACGTTACTGCCTTACAGCAAGGAGAATGATCAGCAGGTTTTGAAGTTCTTCTCAAGTTGAATCATTCTTGTGCAGATTGAGAGGAAGCGGCATGTCGGCAACGACATCGTGAATATCGTCTTTGAGGCAACGAACGACCCTCTGCATCCGAACTTCTCGCCAACGATGATGAAGTCACACTTCACTCGTTCGTTTTCTCATTTCAATGAAAAAAATGTCTCGTGTGTTTAAGACGTTTTCGGTGTGGTGACCTTTGAGGAGAAGACGCAGCTCTGGCGACTATGGGTGTTCTCGGAGGAAAGCGTGCCCGCCTTCGGCCCTTCTATCCCGCACCCCAACACCTTCTCCGACCCGCACGCCTTTCGGGAATTTCTCATCACTAAATGTGGGTTGCCCTTTTGGGATGACAGGCCACCTTGAAGTGATTAACGCTGAGAAAGCGGCCTTTCAAGCGCGCGTCTTCGTCGAGAAGCGACATCGGACCAACGACACACTGCTCAAGGATATGTACATGGAGTATTTGAAAGAATGCAATAAGGTAAAGCTAGGTGCAACTGAAGGAAACCCCGATCTGCAGAGTTTCAACAAGGTCACGGACACCGTGATCAAGCATTTGCGATCACCGATTCGGAAAGAAGCACCAAAAGAAAGCATCGACTTTTGTAAACTTGGCGAACTCATCAAACTCGAGAAGATGCTAAGTGGCGACGTGAGCGACTCCGTGAAGATGACAACCATCTGTCGGAAGCAGGTTTGCGCTTTCAACTCTTTTGGAGTTCCACTTCTAGCCTTGGGACAAGGAACTGATGCTGAGGAACATCGGATCCTGGGATGTTTTGGACTCGGATGCATGGGGTGGAAGTTCATTGCTCATTGCGAGTGAAGAGTCCGGCGTTATCTTCATCACTGAAGAGCAAAGCCTCACAGTCTTCGAGAAGGAGTGCAAGATCCAACAGATCTCTGTTCTTGAGCAATTTGGACTGTTCATTGCAAGAATGGATAAAGGTGGGGCTTTTTCAACAAAAAGGGAGAGTTGATTGATTCAGGAAAAGATGGAGCTGTAGTTGTTTTTGCTCTTGCCGAACTTCGAAGTGCTCTTCAAACAAACAACGTGATCAAGCGGAAGACTTGCGTTCAACACAAGATTCCAGGATCTAAAGGTGACGGCAAAATCGGGTTGGACAATCATTGATCAAACTTCAGGCTGTCACCTCTTTGCTCATAGCGAAGCGACTGGCCTGAGATTAAACCTCGTGCTAGCAGTCAGCAAGAAGCTCTTGCTGCTACGATGGGCACTTGGACCTCTAGGGAGGATTGCTCAGGGAACCGATTTGACCAATAACTTCACTCTACTCAGGGTGAGTGAACCAATTGGAAATGACACTTCTAGACTCACGCACTGAATGACGAGGCGCTGGCGCTTTGTGTTTACGAGAAAGGCGCCGTGCAGGGAACCGTGAGGGCAACCGTCCTCTGCAAGGGTGGCAAGGTTCGTGGATTCACCACTCTTCCTGTTGCTCTGTTCACCGAATTGAAACGTTCTTTTTTGCTCACTCATCATCGATTTTGCAGCAAATTCTAGCTATTTGCCTTAGCTCTGGAAGCGAGCAGGTGGTCACAGACGATGTTCCCAAGTCATCAGGGCGTTCAGTCATTCGCTCGGCTTCTGACGGACAGTCCGACGAGTTCATACTTCTCCATCAAAGTAAGACCTCTTCTAATTCGAGCACCCTCTGCAGATAACACGCTGTTATTCGACTACGCCAACGGCCGATGGAATTCCGAGTCAACTTTCTGGTCGACGGCGCTGAACGATTTCGGTAAGACGCGTCACGCTGCTTTAAATGTTGTGCGCAGCGTTTCGCTTTCCCTTCATCATCGGATTCGGCGAGGACTTGATTGAGATTCGCTTGGCCGTCAATGGGAACCTGCTCGCCTCAATGTACATGCCGTCCGTGAAGCTCCTTTCTCTGAAGGTCAGTGCCCTCAAAACATTTCAACAGACACGTGACCCTCGTACACTCTTCAGAAGGACATTATCTTCTCCGTCGAGCGTGCCTTCTCATCAACAGGCGAGCGAGGTTCGAGATCTTCAGTCAAGAAGCCCAATGCCGAACAGAAGAGGTGAGACGTTCTTGAAGTGTGAACTTTGGCTCAACTAAGATGGGACGTCTACCGTATCCGAGGTCATGACCTCGAACTTGTCGGCAACAAGGAATCCTCCGGCTACACGCCACAAACAGCTCGAAAAGAGCTAGGTGGCACTACTTCGACAGGCCAAACTGCCCAACGCCTCGGATCCACGGGCTCCGACTCGGGCTTCGGTCCTCCGGATCTGCTCTCGGAACGCGAGAACTCCATCGACTCTACTTCCGTCTTCCGTCTCTAGACGCCGTCGAGAGTCGGTCATCGTCGGCGGTGAAAAAGGCGCCGCGGCGTCAGTGCGCCCGCTCTTCTTCTAGTTCTCTCACACATACAGACAGAAAGCGACATCAGTGAGCAAGGCGATCATGCTACGGGGCCGTCTTTTTTCCGTTCAATGAACCTCTTCAACTCTCCTCAGGCGAAGACGACGGAAACTTTTGAAAGTCACACCAAAAGTGTCTCGATGACGACACGCGACTCATTTCGACCATTCGATGACTCGGCGCGAGTTCGCGCTTCTTTTCTCCTTGTGTAACTCTGTGGTCTCAACGCACACATTTCACTCCCTTTTCACTGAGAAAATTTCTAGTCAATGTTTCTATATCAATACTGCGCCCTCTGTCTCATCGATCGTCACTTTCCATGTCTTGGTCTTTTCTCTCTCCGAAAGCGGATCTCTAAATTTGCGAGCAGCAGAGATTGGTTGTTACAATGCCAGTTCATGTGCAATATAAACCGTATTTAGTCAAGCTTTATTGTCAAATATGAACAGAAACGAGAACTTACGAGCGATGAGGAAGAGGAGAACAAGACGGCATAAAAAAATTTTAACCGGCGACTCTCGTGAGAAGACATGAAAACACCGACGAGAAAGGAACAAGGGGAGGAGGCAAGAAGGAACCGTTTTCGAAGAAGAAAACAATGAGATTTGCTCCGCGAAAGGCACGAAGTGGTGGTTTAAAAGCAGCCCGAACAAATAAGTTAGATGAGGAGGTCAAAAAGATCAACAATATCTACGCTCCTGAAGGAAAAAGTTGACGGTATCCCCAAGGCTTCAGTTCTTGTAGCATTGTCCATTGTACGCATAGTAGCCGTCACAGCAATAGGGATTCGAGGCGTTTGGTCTTTTTGATGGCTGCGCGGCGTTTTTCCAATCGAGGTTGATGGTGAGAAGGTTCGATGGGCAGTAGTAGACAAATTTCCTATAAAAGCATAAGTTTTTCACAGCAAACAAACTTTTCACAGAATCCGCCAGGAACGTCGGACACTCCGTTCACCGAGCGCTTCTTGTAGGCCGACTTGAGAAGTTCGAAGTTGTACGCATTCATTTTCAGATGGTCCACTGAAGATGACAAATTTGATCTGACAACGAGAGAAAAACTGCCTGCGGCCTTTGAGGGGTCATTGGACGATGAAGGCGCTTGGGTTCCGGTTGTTTGCGGCGACTTCGATTGCCGGTTGCCGAACTCCAGCTTGCCCAGCAGATCGCAAGGCAAGATGATGCGGCCATTGCAGGAATGATAGTTGCGAGATGTCTCACAGACTTGAATGTTACATGTTTGTGTATCGACTTCATTGCCACTGCAAACCCACATATCGTTTGTTACCAAAGAAATACTCACGGGCAAATCCGATTGCCGCCATAGCATCCTCGTCGCCTACGTTGATAACCACAACCACCGCAGGGTTTCGAGCAGACACTCCACTGTCCCCAGTTGCCCCAGTTGCCGCTGGAAGACGAGTCTGGCGTCGTGGTGGTTGTCGAAGGTGTAGTCGTGGTGGTCGTTGAAGTTGTCGTTGTGGTGGTGGTGGTGGTTGTGCTCTCTGGAGCCTTGGTGCTAAGGCTGATTGGTACGGGCGACTAAAGAGGATTCTAAACGTTCGCATCGCTTACCGTCGCAGGAATTTCGTTGGGATCGACTGCAAATTTGAGTTTCAAAAAAGAAGTGACACTCACAGTATCGGTATTTCAGTGTGAAGCCGAGGTATCCAGTTTGAAGACCGGGTTCTCCGGTAAAAATGAGAATGACATCGTCACCCTCCGAATGAACCGGTGCAGTCGGCAACGTGCAGCAAATTCGAGCGCCTAAAATCTAGCTTCATAGTATTAGTAAGCGTGTCGCATTTTACATTTTCAACCAAGGCGACGCAAAGCAGGGAAATTTTTGCATTTGTACAAAACGCCATTGCGCAAAATAGAGCGGTGCAAACAATTCAGCAAATTTTGCCCCGGCAGTTGACAGTTTCAGGTG
>JAQIXL010002394.1:0-13282 GCA_034700245.1 Poikilolaimus oxycercus | reverse complement strand
GCTCGGGACTTTGAGCTAGTGGGAATCTGCCACTTTGACGCTTTGCTTGGAAGGACCCGTTCGACGACCTTCTTACAAATTCACCTTTAAGACGCATTCAGTGACAACGACAATTACATGATGAAAGCTTATCAAATGCCCTGGTCTCGATTCTCTCCTTACCTTGTTGGTGTACTCACTGGTTACTTCCTTCACAAGACTGCAAGGACAAAACTGAAGCTTCACTGGGTAACCCCTGGGAAGCCCCCAAAAACATTCGCTTTCTAGATTCCAATTTGTTCAATGTGGATGCTTGCAACTGCCTTAGCGCTAACAGTTCTGCTCGGACTGCATGGCTATCTCAATGGAGATCATGTTTCAACCTTTGCCAGTGTTTGCCTTTCTTCGAAAACAAATCTCTCTCAAGGCTTGCTACTATACCTTCTCGAGAATAGGCTGGGCGATCTCACTGGCATGGGTTGTTGTTGCTGTTCAACAAGACTGGGCTGGTTTGTTGCATTGTTGCATCCAGTGGAGAAGAATTCCAGGTCCCATCAAGAATTTCATGGAGTTGCCCTTCTGGGCACCACTCGGTCGTCTCACCTACTGTTTGTATCTTGTTCACTACGTGGTCATGCTCAAGTTTGTTATGATTCCGGAGAATCCACCGCATTATGAGAGCATTCTGTACACGGTAAGACTCGAGTTGAAATGAAATCCTGAAACTTACAGTATGCGAGTTACGGCATCCCCATTATCGTCATCTCAACAGGAGTAGCTTTCATTTGGAGTTGCATGTTTGAAATACCTTCGATGAAACTGGAGAAGATGATTTTTGGAAAACTGTTGCGACCCAAATCGGCAGTGAGTGAATGCTCAGCAATCAATTCCTCAGGTTCAGCAAACAAATGGCAAAGTCGAAAATTGGACGACTGATAAGCCTGCAATGGATAGCGAAAAAGCTTCCGTATAGTCTGTCTCTTCTACCAGCTCAAATTTTCGCAAGTTCAAACAGTATTATTTCGGTTGAATGCTTACTTTGTCGTTCTTTGAATAACTTTTCTGCGCTAGTCAATGTTACAGTTCGATTTGTTGTCTAGACGTTATCTTTGTTGCTTTGGGAAAATGAAGAGTCCGACGACTTCCTCGAATCATTGCAGTTGCATTCTTACTTGCTTCCGAAGAAGCAATCCAAAAATTAGCTCTCAGGGGCGTGGCATCCTGATGGAGCGCGGCCGAGGCTTTGCTGTCCACTGACCAACCGGTGTCGCTAGTGGGCGCGCCCGAGGTGCAACTGGTGGCCGGTCACCACCGCTATCCCGAGAGCGCAGGTACCGAAGTAAACATGGATCAGAGCTTTTGCGCAATCTTGAGCTCCGCGTATGTGCGCCGGGTTTACAATTCTTCTGTAGGCTTGACCATGAGGGTCTTTAGTCGCCGAGCGAACGACAATCTCCTGTTCCTGGAATTATGTTTCCGTACAAGCACTAGAAATTTGTCGCTTTATGAAGATGAAGTCAGGAAATATGCTCATTGCAACTGGGTTGAATGCTGATACGAGTTCCTCGTTGTTCAAAGACGTTCGCTTCGGAAATCTCGAGGTTGAAAGGCGCGGTGACAGACTTTCTTCGTGCCCATTGAGTGACCGTGCCCGCCGTCTGATAGTCGGAAAGTTTTCGACACTGCAGCCAGGCTAGAAGTCGTCGTCGATACGGCGTTACGACGAGGACCAAGATGATCACGCTTGCAGTCGGGTGCATGGAATGAAGAAACGGAGCCACACTTCCAGTAACTAAACCCTTAACTTGTTGATAAAGGATCACTTTTAAACGCTGCATCATGGCTCTCCATTCCAATAACGAGTATTCCTAATGGAGTGAAGAGGAAGAGCACCGGTGCCAGGCTCTGAAAATGAGGCGTAAACTTTTATGACTAGACTCTTTTGAGCTTTTCGAGCAATCTCTGATTCAATGAAAGCACAACTTACATGAGCAACCAAAGCGCGCATAAACATGAGATGCTGCTGGCGCGTGCGTAACGACATTATCTCTCGAACAGCCCGTAGTCTGTAACGAATAACAAATGAACAGGTCAGAATAGCGAGCAGCTGCAATTTCTTGCGTGAATACGATAGAAGTGTCACCATGAAAATAGCAAAGACGCCCCAGACGCGAGTAAAAAGGAATCCGTAGATACTGCCATTCATAAAGTAAACAGGTCGGCCTTCGAGAATCGGCGTTAGTCAACATTTTTCTGTAGAAACTATATTTCATGCTCAATCTACCGCTAAATAAGCCGCCATTTGCTCATCCTTCATCTCCGCAAGAATCACCAGCCAGCACAGAAAGAATTTAATGCCAAATGACAAAACGAAGATGAGCCAAGCTCCTCTGCGTAACCAGATCTGAATTAAAAAAGGAAACTGCTAAACCAATCTTGCAGACCTTCTCTGCTGGCCCGGCAAAGCACATCGCGAACGCTTTTGATGATCTTTCCAAGAACTTTTGGTAAACAGAAATGCAGCCATGAGACTTTTTCAGAGGAGCGAAATTTCAGGTGCACGAGCACCTATACTCCGCATCGCGATCCTTCTGGTCTGAAGCCGAGGTAAATCTTCCGCCAAACAGACTCCCGAAACAATAGTTGAATAAGCCGATTGAGTTTTCACAACGAAGTACTGAATAACACTTTTATATGTTCCGCGAAAGAGAGAGAGATTCTAACGCGAACAGAGGCGTCACGAACAACATCAATAGAATTTTGGCGGCAAGGGCACGTACCCGAAAACTGAATCATTAATAGCGACGAAAACAGCGTATTTTTGCCGTCTCAGACGTTGCAGTAGCCCGTATTCCGGTTCTTCCTTGGCTGCCACCACACAAATAAAACAGTCCGGCAGCGACTGAGACCATTCGCACCAAGAGCAGTGAGAGCTAGTATGGCTTCTATTGATCAGCCTTCCGATTTACTGAAGGAAGAAGCCTTTAGTCAGTCTTCGAAGGATTATAACGTTTCTGCCAGGTAATGAACTTGTAGATTTGGTGATTGTTACTTCTCTTGAAGATTTGAAGAGAGAAGAACTCAATGGAAATCAATCTGGCTCGTTGTGCTCATGCAGCTCCACATCGGCGTCCAGCTTTCGATCTACTACGTCTCCATGCCCGTTTGGCTTTTAGCTGCAAGTTCTTAAAATACAAGCCTAACCTGTGACGGCTTCAGTTAGACAAAACGGCGAGCATCGACTTTGTGGGCATCGTCGTTGCATCCGCTAGCATCGGCTGTTCATTGGTACGTTTCCTTACTGACTTCAAACATTCAACTGATACAGACCAATCCACTCTTTGGCTTTTGGAATCAGCGATCGCTCTCTGTTCGAAGTCCCGTAACTGTTGGGAACATCCTGATGGTCATTGGACAGCTTGCCTACGGCCTTTTACCTGTCTTTGGTTCAAACACCAAGTGGATTATGCTCGGTGTTCGCTTTATCACGGGGATGGGTGCTGGTGAGCCTTCAATCCAACTTCAAAAGCAACGATCATTGTCCTTACAGGCTCCATGTCGGTTCTCCGTGCCTACGCAGCTACTGCTTCAACGCTCGCCGACCGTTCCCGAGCAATCTCGTTAAGCACCGCTGGCTTTGCTCTCGGGTTTGCTTGTGGGCCTGCGGTTCAGGTATCTACTTTTCCTTCATCGGCAATAAACTGGCCTCTCTTGCAGGCAGCTTTCTCTTTCATGGGTGCAGAAGGATTTCAAATTGGACCAGTCGTATTTGACATGTACACCCTGCCCGCGTTCACAATGGTCGTCGTCGCACTTCTCTCTTCAGTTGTGATGAGTGCATTCTTCGTTTCTGATTACGCTGGAATTGTCACGAAAGAGGAGCGCAAAGGTTTTGTCTACCGAAACTTACATACGTTGTTCTTTCAGCCGACCCCGACCTGGTCATTCCAAAACACGACATGCTTGCTGCATTAGTTTGCATTTACCTCTGGATGGTGTCGCGAAGTGTCACGACGACGGCTGAAGTGTAGGGACTTCTTCATATCGACTTTCATGATAGCGCTCTTTAGGATCGCGACACCAGTAACAATGGCCTTTTACGACTGGAACAACGAAAAGGCCATCTTTTCGAACGGGCTCCTCTTCACGGCTTGCCTTGTTGTCATCGTCGTGTTTTATCTTGTCGTTGCCTACACAAGAATTGGGAAAATGTGAGCTTCTCAAATCACTAACCAATCTCTTCAGTGATGCTCGAAAACACGCCGTATTTTCCCTCTTGGGATTCACCCTCTACTACGGCTCGCATCTTTCATGGCCATTCTACACGAGCCCATTGCATTTCATTCCGAAGAACGAAAACGGAACAGAAGACTCCTCTCTTGCCGGTGGCTGCTACGAAAGCTATGAGTGGTGCAAGACAGCTGTTCGCGTTCCGCTGCCTGTATATGTCATAAGCCTCTTGACCTTCAAAGGGGTTTCTTTTCCCTTTCTCTCGAGCTCTTCGCAGACGCTATTTTCACTAGTATTGGGACCGAGGAAGCAGGCAAGCTTTGAAAGCGCAGGCGATCTATTTTCAGGGAGCTATGCAAGGCTTCATGGCTTTTGGTGGCAGTGTTGCCCAGTTTCTTATGCCGTTAATCGCCACGTGAGTTCAGCAATAATAATGCCAACTTCTTTCTTGCTTGAAGGATCCTGTTTCAACATTTTGGTTACCAGTCGGTTGTGCTCGTTATGCTGGGTCAAATCTTCATTGGCTTTGTTCTCACTTCGCTCTTTTACCGTCGTTTGACTCCATTAAAAGTGACACGAAGCACGCCAGACACCTTGCGTGCAATTGCATAATTCTCGGAATTTAGCGAAAGCTTAAGTTGTTGATAATTGAGAATAAAAAATTTCTCAGTTTATGCCTTTAAGCACGCTTGCACTCTGCATTGGCACTTTCGCACCCGTGTCAGCGCCCTTTCAGCATGTTTGTTGGAAGGAATGGGATTCGCAAGGTGATGGTTGCTTTCGAATCATCCGCGTTTTTGCGCACAGGAATGAGGGGTAAAGGGAGAGAGAGAGTGGAAGATAGACAACAACGCGATGGTGTAGTAGCGTGCCGCTCTCCATTTCAGTTCAGAGCTGAAAATGCTCAAAGAACGCTCCTTCCGGTTTTGTTTGATACCTCACTTTGGTGAACGTGACCAACACTAACACGCAGATGAATAAAATGCTTCCGGGGGCAACCAGCACCCATTCTCACAAACAGAGTAGGCGTACTGAGGGCGACGGTCGTTGGCTTCTTCCTGTGCGCGATGAGTACGGGGGTGCCGGAAAGCGCTGGAGAACACGACCGCTCGTGAAGACGAAACGGCGAAACTTCACGCAATATAGCACGTTTTGCTAACATGAGAAGACCGTCTAGCGAAAGTTGAAGCTCGTTAAAAAATATGCAGAAAGAGTTGTTTGCGGCTACTTGAAGCTGATGCAGCAATCGCCGACTACAGTGAAGCTGAATCAACTTCCGCCGGACGACGCTCAAGATCTGGAACTGGACCGCCCATAAAGGAAACGTTACGTGAGGATGGCCTGTCACAAGGACTGCCACGTGTGGAACAGCCGCTGTCAATTATGGGTTTTCTCGTCTACGAGTACCCTTTCGTGGCTATCGAAATGATTGCTATTGTCGTACATCTCTTCGTACTTTATGTCATACTCTTCTCGAGATTCAAGAAGGACTTCCGGACAGGGTTCTTTATTCTCTACATCTCTAACGGTATTCTCAAGCATATTTTTGGCAAAGCTTCTCTTTAGCCTTTTTCATTATTCTTTCACATGTGTTTGCCAGCGTTGGTACACGACTCTTTCTTGGTAAACTAAACAGAAGCTATCGATGCTCATACTCCAGATTTCCATCTGGGACCCGAATATGGTCTCCTGGCTCATATTTCCTACATATCGACATATCCTCCGTATGCCGGACAGTTCGAAGGTTTGAATTCAATTTATAGCGAATATTTCAGGCAATTTCTTAATCGCCCTTAATCGCTTTACAGCTATTGCCTTTTATAGACAACATGAAGTCGTGAGTAACATAGATCTTCCTCTTCAGGCACATTTTAATAGTTCTGGACGACACGGCGCACTCTCTACGTTGTGGCTCTTCAATGGGCGAGCACTTTGTGGATTTACGTCGTTGGCTGGAACGAGAAGTTCCAATTCGCCTGCATGGACGGCGTCTGGCAAGCGCTCGGCTATCGTATCGAATTTCAATCGGTGAGCTCTCGTGACGTCAAGTCTAATGGAGTGTCAATTACCGAGTTAGTGTGAGACATGTACACGTGGTGCTTTCATTTTTATTTTGTTCCATTTTTTTCTTACAATTAGACACCTTCAAATTGCAGTTAAATCACATTGCCGGTATTAGTGTGGGTATTGTCTTCTCGACGCTTGCCTTTATCCTCAACAGCATTTCAATGTGCAATATCAACAAGCTTGCAGTGAGTTCTGCCTTTCGAGGAACTACGACGAGTTTAGAACCGTTCCAAAGAACAAGCCAAAGCAGAGAAGAGACTCCTCATTTATTCATTCTTTTCATTTTTCTTTGCTATCTTTATGATACTTCAGACAATTCTTTACCTTTACGCGGAATATGCTGATAATCGATGGCTTATCGCAAACGCTGGCCCATTGGTTTGATTTTTTGCGATTTCTAATTAACCCCGAACTTTTCAAGTTTTATTTGGGAAACGACCTAATGACCCTCCCAGATGCTTTTCTGCTAATTCTTTGCAGCAAGTCGGCAAGTTCAATCCCTTTTACTGATTGTGAGCCACTCTACAGATGCAAAAAGCGATGATTCGAATTCTGCGACCTCATGCTCATGACGAGAATTCAACAAAAGTGGAAACTGTAGCGACATCCACTGCTTACCAAGCTGGTTCAAGCATTTCGCCGGTGGAATAAACTTTATTTTCCTCAAACTACTACTGCGGGGGACTATGAGCTTTTCTAAGTTGGCCCGTCTCGGCTTGGATCAGTAAGCTCAAATCTGTTTATGGCTGTTGTCTCGTTTTTATGCGCATTTCTTTAAACTGGCTGTCTTTTGAAATCGTACAACGAGAAATCGTAATAATAGATTGTCTGAAGAAGCCGCAAAAGCAGTGGGTTTGAAATGAGCTGAGCGCGAAGATTCTGTACCAACTCTACACGGGGTCTGATCATTTCGAAGGCCTACCAGATGTGTAGGTTGGATGAAAATTCACCGCCGACACCTGCGTTCAAATATGTTAAAACGCCTGCTTGGTCACCTAAAGGTTTGTATTATCCACACCGCTCTTGAGTTTGCACCTTTTGCTTTTCTAAGAGCTCAAGGATCTGATTCAAAGCGGCACTTCGATCATGTGGGTCGTATCGTATCTGATGAAATCTTCCATACCACCTTCCCATGCCGCAAAACCTATGAGCAAGTGAATAAAGAGTAAGTCACGAACTTCATTACCAATTTTGAGGAACAAAATGAGCTTCATTCCACTCCGAGATGTTCTTGCCATGCCTCAAAGTGCTGTGCAGACGTCGCAGATAACAACGTCGCAGATAATTCTCAGACCCCGCAAACGGTGCATCATCGACACACTGGCTAGCAAAACCTGAGAGAAAGCGCTCAAGCGGATGTCGAATAAGGACAAAGTGTGTCCAGGTATCGTTGTTTGTCGCGTAATCGCTGATATTTTTCGCCATGGATTCCGGTGTGCTGAACCGTTCGGACCAGGGACAGGTGTCACTAAGAGAAACATGACTTGCGAAGAACAAACGACCTACTGCTAAAAACTTCAAAAAAGCAACGAAATTAACTAACGATGTGCCGGTTGTCGTTAAAATCGAGATCAGGCATTGTTCGATACCTGTTGTCCGCCAAGTAACACATTATCCGAAAGACAATGCTCTGCATATTTTTTGTAATTGCACATGCGACCGTTCAAAACTCCGGTGATGGCTTAAAACTTCTTCTAATCGAAATCTAGGCTTACCACTAATCGATGTTCAATGTTGCGCTCGGCGAATGGTTGAACAACAGGCAGCTCCTCGTATACGATCAAATAGTGAACAACAAAGAAGCACGAAAGCAAAAAAGCCAACGGGAAGCAAACCAACCCATCCTGTAAACGCATAGGGAGAACTTGCGTAGATCTAGAACTACTGAAAATGAGGCGACAAGCGAAATAGGGATGAGCGGAGTGATGACGTTGTCACTGACAATGAGGTAATCGTATTGAATCGTCTCATCATTTCCGGCAAATTTCATGACTTGAAAGCAAATCTTTGTCCGCTGTTGCCAAAACACAATAGCTTCCTCTCTCCGGCTTCCCTTTCTCTCCTATTCAGCCATGTTCCATTCCTCTCTGAAAACACATTGAAGAGAGGGAGGTGACAAAGTGACGACTAGTGACACCTTTTTCCTGGCGGTTTCCGGCCTGGCGCATTCCTTTTCTTCTCCCTTCCTCCCACTCGACGTTCGGGAACCTTTCCGCGGCACTATTTGGTCCTTGATCGAAGTGTATGGCGAGGAGTCTGCCCAATTTCTCACCACTCTCACCCCCTCTTCGCCACATCTTTCGTCTTCACCCTCTCTCCTCTCTCCCGGGCAACCCCCCCACTCGCCCCCTCTATCAACTAGCCCGCGAACGAAGGTCGAAGAGTGAGATTACAGCCCCCTCCACTCGGCGTGTTCCCGAACAAAACGAGGTGTCCCTACTCTGAATTCACCGCGCGCCACATGATTGTCGTGATTGTTGCCGGTCACCGTTTTCATTTCTCTTTCTCCCCTTTCTGCCATGTTACTATTTGTGCCAACAGTTGTCATCCCGGGCGCCCGAGATGTCTTTCTCTCTCTGTCCGTAGGGTGGTTCCTTGGGCAGGCGGAGAAGAACTTTTTGGTCTTCAAAGCCCGACCGATAGCGCGTCTCCCTCCTCCTAACGACCGGTTTCACGGGGCCCTCGCGAGCCTCTCCTAACCGCCTCATTCTGTGCTTGTGTGTGTTTCGACGACCTCCGAGTGATTACTTTATTGATTCTTTAAGTGGCCATATTCTGTACCAGGAGTAAACTGTTGCCTTTCAGTATGCCTTTGGAGAACATTGAGAACCTTCAGGACGCCCTCGACATGGACGTCTACAACTACGAAGAAGACGAACATGAATTCATCAAAAGTTCACCTGTCAATCCAGTCACAAAATACTGCACCGAGGTTGGTCATTGATCTTTCAATGACTCTAAAACTTTGAGAGGACCGTGAAGACGGATCCCCTCCTCGAGGCTCTACGTGTCAAAACGATGGTTGACGTGGAATACAGCGAGATGCTCAGCCCGCCCGAAGTTTACCAGATGGGCCAGAACTTCATCCGGCTAATCGGCGCACGAAAGGCGTTGGATTTGGGCACTTACACGGGCGCATCGGCCGTCGCTTGGGCGCTCGCTCTACCGAAGGACGGACGGGTTCTGTCGGTTGATGTGACTCACGAACACCTCGATGTATGCCTGCCACTCCTCGAAAAGCGAACAGACGTCACAAAGAAGATCAACTTTAAAATGGCTCCTGCCTTGGAAGTCCTTGGTAACTTCAAGTCCTCCATGCGGAAGTCCTTAGATTCCCTAATTGCGGCTGGTGAGACGGGCACATGGGACTTCGCCTTTATCGATGCAGACGAAGAGAACTACTCGAACTATTATGAGCGAGTCGTCACTCTGTTGAGGCCACGCGGAGTTCTGCTGATCAATAGCGTAGGTGCTTTATCAGTAGCGGCGAATAACGAGCCAATAAGTACAGGCGCTCTGGGGTGACGCTGCTCTTTCGCCAAGGACTTCTTCGGCGGCAGCCATTGACGCGATGAATCGTCTCGTCGAAAAGGACTCTCGTGTCGACAACGCTTTGGTGAACGTCGGCGATGGTCTTCACATTGTTTTCAAACACTAAAACGCGGTTTTCCTTCTTTTTCTTCCACCATTTCGCCCTCGTAAGTGGCACTTCGTTGAACGAAGACGATCCTCCAAAGCACCTCAAGTCTGTGAATATAATAAATCTGGTTTCCCATTTGAGACATAGCTGCTTCGGGGCCGGTTGTGTATAGTTTTGCCAGCTGAAGGGAGGAATTCGCCGTGGAGTCAGTTGTCAGCCACTTCTTTTTTCTCATTGATGAGCCCCAGTTTCACGTGTCAGCGCGAGAAAGCACAAAGAGTCCGGGGAATCACCTGATAAACGCTCCCCGCTCGCGTCTCGGTTCATCGCTGTTCACTAAGAGTCGACGGCCCTGAATTACGACCTCAAAGAAGGAGCGCGGGCCTTGACCGTCCGACGTCAAGGGCCTAAGTGCTATGAACTTTCCTTTTGACTTTGTGTCTTGTAGCGATTTTCGGAGTGTTCTTTTGGACGAACTCAAGGGAACGCAACAAGTGATCTCTGTCTTTTCTCTGATTGTGAGAATGCCAGCTGTTGACAGGGCTATTACAATTGAATTTCGGCATCAAAAGGTTTCATGTCGCAATCTCTACCACTTCTTCGAAGACAGAAAGAATAAAAGATGCCTTGTTTCAATCTGTGCCCGCTATCTTCTACAATAATGGGAAAAAGCATATTTGCAAACGACGGACTCGTGATGTGCGTTCGAGAACAAGGAAACGTGTGAATTCTCACCAACGGGCTCTGACGTTAATAGATGTTCGAGTGTGAGAGCCTGTGCCAGGATTTTGAACACTGCTTGCTGGACCCTCTTTCCCTCGGTTCAGGCTAAGAATATCTTCATTCGCAGGCCAAAATATTGTGTGACGAGATTCTCGTCGGAACATTTCAGTCTATGCATTGCTTTTCGCAATTGATGTGAAGTCGGTCTTGACGGCTGAGGCGACCGAGTTCCCAATCCTGGCTGGTTCCTCCTGCCCAAGGTAAGTTTTCCTTGCGAAGGCGATGAATCGATGACGGAAGGTCCTTTGAGCATTTCTTCTTGAGAAAGGAGACTTACGTGTTGAGAATCATGTAGAGTATCGGGTTGATGCCGCAATTCAGAATCCACATCATGTTCGTGGAGAAGAAGACCCACTTAGTGATGTTCGAGAAGAAGAGCCCATAGTTGTACCTTGATCTATTCGCAAACAAAACATTCAACGAACCAAGTGAAGATCACAAAAGTGATGAATCCCGACACGGTAATAGCCTGGATGAGGACGCGGAGTTCATAGCGTGAATGTTTCAGGTCCTTGCCACTATCACGTCCGATGAGAGCCAGCCGAACGACAACGAAAGTGTAGCAAACGGCCGTGATGATGATCTCTGCTACCGCTGCATAGTACTCGTAGTTCTTGACGAGGTTCGCCATAAGGGCTGTTTCGACATGCGACCAGCTGCCAATAACTCGGTTTTACGAAAATAACTTACTAGTAGCCGACTGGCTCGAAGGCTACAGTAGCCAGTGGTGAGAGGGCCGTGCAGCAGTAGATCGCACCGTAGATCCAAAGACCGCGAGTCCACCACTGAGAGCTTTGGTTGAGCAAGTTGAAGAACCTTCGTGGCCTCGACGCTGAAGATGAAATGGTAACGAGGAGGGAGACAGAGGATCACAAAACGGTTGATGGAGAGCAAAGCCGTCATCGGGGTGTAGACAATACAGCCCGTGTTAATGAACGCTCCACAGATCTGTTAAAGGCGAGATTACTGGCGTCACGAAGCTTCATAAATCACTTCCAAGAGTCCACTCGGTTTGTTGATTGTTTTCAAGCTTCCCCAGCCCACTCAAAAGCTCTTTCAGAAAACTTCATTTAGAAGAGGAGGGGGGATCAAGTCGGCCAGTGGAGAACATACGATCATGACTTTTTGAGCCCTTAAGTGGCACGCGTTGTCGCATTCTGCCGACTGCGTTACGACATTTGCTAATTTTCCTTTCTAGTCTCTGCTAGCAGCAATGCGCGCTCTGCGCACATTCCCAGAAGATTAGAATTCTCCAAAGATCGGTCGATGCAATTAATGGTCCACAAGAACATGTGTTCCCCTGGCATCGTGATCTTCAGCAAGCCCAAAAGATCAAAGCATGTGTGAACCTTCTCAAGCCAAGGATGGAACGTGGTCTGGAAGATGACGAAGGGTCCGCTGACAACATGGAAGGCGAGCTGCACGAGATCGGCCAGTGAAAGATGCAGCATAATGATGAAGGACGACTGTTTCATCAGCTCCGAGTCTCGAAGTATCATCTGCAAGATCTTTGAAGCGACTTGAAACATACGTGAACAAGAAGAAGCTGTGGAATTATGCAGAAGATCGAGGATATCATGTAGATGCCTCCAACAAGAACATCGTCTTTGTTGTAGGTAAAGGCTTCAGTTGTTGGATAGCGGAGATACACGACGGTATCGTTATCCATTTGAAAGAGGGATCAAAAGCTCAACGCCTTTTCATAAGGAAGTATACAGCGAGGAGAGAATGGGGATTTCTGACGGTGGGGCGGCGACTCCAAGAGCCGTTCTGCTCGCCTAGCTTTCTGTAACAGAATTTGTGGCTATAGCACGAAAATGATATGGAACGAGTATGGAAGGAGGCGGCACACAGGTTGATAGAAGGCACGAAACATTATTATCTGCAGCTGCTTTAAGGCGAAATGAGAAAATGAAATAAGCGACACGATCTTTTGCTACTTGAAGGAAAATACGGCTTCTGACGGCATTACTACTTCGGTCTTTCGACCTCTTGGGAGCAGTCTTCTTTCCTCAAACTGGCAACATTGTTTGAAGTCGCATTTGCTTCTCGAACAATCTCACGAGTTGGTTGTCGTTCTGCTAGACTGTAGTGTCGGTCATAAGACTCGGCCAATAGCGAGTCAAGCAAAATATTTCGGCGAACACTTAGCTAGCCATGACAGCGCCGGAGGATCAGAAGGAGCAAGAGATTTCATCAAGGCGTTTTGCAGAGCAAGAGAGTCGTCGGCGAGATCGTTCAACGCCGACTTCTTGCAATTCATACACGCCCAATGTCTCCTTCTCAACGTCCTTGAGAGAGATGTACGACAGAAGCCGCAATCGCAATATTCAATTGAAAATATCTTCCACGTTGAAAACTAAAGCCCCCTCGTTATCTGGGGGTAGAAGTCGCTGTAAGCGGTCAGCATAGGAATTGCACTTTTAGTACTTTAGTGAAGAACTTTAGTTTTTTTTTTATTACAATTGAATCTTAGGAAAAGGAATAATTTCATCATGCTTCTCGGACTAGCTGGGCGGATGGGCGAAGCGGCGAAGTTATACAGGCTGAAGGTTGAAAGCGGGATTGCTAGCTTTGATTGAA